>SNQJ01S0012718.1:223664-252266 GCA_010110895.2 Picea sitchensis | reverse complement strand
GAAGATGGTGATACAATGGTGGGGAAACATATGATACATATGTCACTGTTAATGTTTGGGTTGTTGAAACATTTGGATGAGCCGATTGTGGTGTAGAGTGGATGGGGGAGGATTGGGGAAAATAAGTTTGGAATATATGGGAGATACTAGATATGGGGGGTTGAGGGGTGCATGAAGAAGCATGTGATTGATCAGGTCACAAGATTTTTAAATCATAGTCTATGATTGTATCTACTCTAGAGAGGATATCGTGGGGCTGTTTAGGGGTTCACATAGGGTCAGATGGATCTGAAACCCTTGGTGGTGTGGTGTAACCATCTGATAAATGGATTTGTTGGGTTTCCATACTCACGATGTCTTCACAGGGTACAAGAGATAGACACTCGTAATTGGTACCATGTTTAGGTTCTCCAATGGAGTGTAACTGAAGAAGGAGGGGACCGAAAGAGTCAGTCAAGGGTGGATTTGAAGGGAGTACAAAAAATTCTCAAAATTTATCTCCTTCTGGGTGTTCAAGGAAAGGGATAACAACACTTCCGACCTTGGAGTGGTTTTCCTATCAAAGATGATCTTCAGGTGAGTTGGGAGGTAATAGTTCGTAAGGTAGTGGAGGAAAACCTAACATCCTCCAATAACGATGCAATTTTTGATCGACCAGGATGAGATATGACAATGTCAGTCGTAAATCCCACTAAAGAAAAGAAGCAAAACACGATAAAAAAGAGTATATAAATCAAACAAACAAACCAAAGCTTCTCGCCATGGGCTCACTAGTTGGTGATGAAATCCAACATAGTGGGGACATGTGAGAAGGGGAGGGGACAAGTGGGTGGATTAGTTACGTTGGCGACCTACTTAACAATGTAATATCCATGTTTCCCCCAGTTTGTGAATATAAATATAACTAGACAAGAGACTATGACAGACTAAATATGTGTGAATGTTTGCTTTGATGAACCTTTGTATAAAAGGGTCAATGTATGAATTTTTTATTATTAATAGAAATTGGATATGTGTTGCACAACTGCTGAAAGAGGGAAGTTTTCTAAGATAGGCCATGGATGATATGAGAGAGATGGTGAGGGAAACCAAGAATGGTTGAGATGACTCTCACTAGACCAGTACCTACTGGGTGTAATTGCTCAACAGTCCTTTGACCCAGAAATGAGTTAGCAATCAGGATGGTAGTTGGAAGGCCATCCTCAAGAGTTAATGAAGAGATGGGGTAGGGTATCGATCTGTAAGGAGTCTAGGAATGACCATGAATTGAGATTCAGACCCATGCAACCTTGTTGAGGAAGGCAAAAAAAGAGGTAATTTGGGGGACATAGATAGATCTACAAGATAACATAGTAGACAAAAAAAATCCAAGGAAGAGAAGTGAGAATACTTCAACTCGGGAGTTGAGAGAAAAGCTGAGAAGCACGCTTGTTTTGGTTGTAATAATCCTTGGGAAGGGTTTCTCTACAAGATGGTAAACAAGGCTTATGAGTGTATGAGAAAGTGCTTGTGCATACCTCCTTTCTTAGAGTAGAGAAAACCAGTTGCCAAGATCATGTGGGAGGAGGAGAGTAAACTTTGTCTCCGATTGTTGTGAAGCGAGGAGAAAGAATCTCTCTCAAAGCATCATGGTCTAGATTGGGGGTGGCCAATGGTAAATCCATCAGGAATGGTTGTGCCTATGGTTAGGAGGAAACATGCACCCCTTTCAATAGTTTCTTCACATTCTCCATTTCTGACAAGTATTATCATACTCTATGTATATATATTGGATGCGATGATGAATGTCCGGGTTTTTGGTTGTATTTGAACAATTATTATAAATGTTCTTTTGCTTCTGTAAACTTCTATATCTATATAGTCTTTGATTTTTCTCAGTGTAGCTTCTAGAGAGTTATGGGATGTGAATCTGTAGGAGAGTCGAGGTAGGATTGACTGAAACGTCTAAGTCCTTCCGACCCTTTGAAGTTTACCTTAGTGGGAAGGTCAAGTTCAACTTGAAGGGAGAAGGAGGTTCCTTTCAGACTATCCACCCATTTTAATGAGGGCTCATGCCCATTTCCTTAAACCCTTTGCTGCTAAACATATTTGTGCTTAGCCCACAATATTTCCTAAAGAACCCATGTGACCAGGGCCTGGGAACCCTGCACTAGTCCGAGAGGAGCTAGCTCTTTCTTCTTCGAGACTTCGGACTTATGATTCCACAACCCTAAAAAATAGCTGAAGGTCGAAGTCGCGAGTTGGTGAGGGTCATCAATCTGGGGATCCAGTGGAGATCCCTCTCAGCTGTTATATCATACCTAACAAGGGTAGTGTTAAGCGCTTCAGTTAGGTTCCACTTTTGGAGAATAGGAGTGGTCTAGCACCGAAAATCCCGAATGTCAGAGTCACAAAGTAATCTGGACCGTTGAAAGTGGAGGGACACATTTCCACCAATTAATGATTATCCAGAAGTTCGAGTATTCAGCGGTATAGGGACGTGCGAGTTTCCCAGGAGCTCTGCAAGTTGGAGTAAATCCTGGCCGTGGATGCTCGATACATGTGGTGATAGATCCGACGTGGTTTGAAGAGAAAGCTGGAAGATACGTCCCAAACTCCTGAATGCCGAAATTCTGAAGTGACAAGCACTGTCGATCCTCGGATCCTTCGGGATCCCTTTCAACCATCGATCTAAGCAACCCACCCTTGATTTCCCAACCAATCGGGAACACGTCGTAGGGTGAAACGTGGCCCTTACTTGTACCCTGTCAAATTTTGTCCGTCGAACTAGAGCCATAGGATGAGAGGATACGTGACAAGAGATCCTGTAGTCTGGAGACTTAGCACTTTATGGAAGTTTGGCCAAGAGTTTTCAAGGTGTGAAAATTCCCAAAGTCATGAATGACAAAGTAAACCTCGAATGTTGGTAGGAAGAGGACACATGGCACCAGATCTGAGGGCTCGGAGACTAATCTCTTCAAGAGATTCACGTCGAGAGGATATGGTAAGCTCTGAAGCCTAGAGTCGCGAAGTAACAGGGACCATGGATCTATGGATCCACGTGGAAAAATATCAATCATGAGATTTGAAATAATTGAGAAGATTGTATGACGAGGGTTGACGTGGCTCACTAACGTCATCCCGGGTGATGTGGACTTGCAACTAAGGTGCCACATGTCACCCATATTTTTTCGATTCACAAACTCCTTATGCCTATTATACAATGACATGTGTCACCCCCTAATGAGGACAGGTGCCACCCCTTGAGCCTCGCCACGTGTCATATTATGGTTTGTTTCCGCCTGACCAACGTGGCTGGGGATGTGTCTGGGACTCCAGGAGTCAGATGATTTGAGTGTAGTTTGATAAAGGAAGGTTCAACGACGATGTCTGATCATCGAATGCCAAAGGACCAACAATGATCGTTTATTGTTGAAACACCGAAGGTTCAATGATGAATGTCGACTGCTGAAATGCCCAAACGTAGGACATTCAATGCAAAATGCCGAAACGTAGGACGTTCAACGCAAAACGTCGAATGTCGATCATTGAATGGCTAAGGCCACGTGGCGATATTTTAGGACTTCGGGGAGTAAGAAAAGGGGGTGCCCAACGTGGAATTCCGAAGACTCCAACTAAAAATGCCAGGGTAACTTCAGTAGGCCACAAATTGCAGACTAGATCTCACATTGTAGTGCGACGGTGACCATTAGAAAGCTCGTGATGAGCAATAACCAATGAAGATCCCAGAGTTAGGATTTGAGATAGTTAGAAAGAATGAAAATTTGATGCACCATCCCTAGAAAGGGTATTTAGGGGTCGATTATGTTACAAATTGGTATCAGAGCATGGAAACAATGCTTGGCCTACTTGGGCTCATGCACAAGTCGCATAAAAATATTATTAGGGACTTTACGGGGTAACACCCTACCTTACCCATCTTCTATAAGAAACTTGTTTGAAACTATACTTAAGAGAGGAACAAAACCATCTACTGTTGATAGATGTTTTGGAAGTCTGCACTATATGTTGTTAATGTTTCCAAATAAATAATTTGACTTCACTTTGCAATGATATGTGTTGTTCATGAATTGGTAGATTAATAACTAACATGAAATTTTTTGTCAGCACTCAAGCAATTAGTGAATAGCGGGAAAAATACAACGTAAGGAATGGTGACACACCATGAGTTGGGGGAGAGCTCTCACAATAGAGAGGAAGAGTCAGATGAAAGGAGGGCGGTGAAAACCCCTCCAAATTTGGCCAAAACTATAAGAAGCCTCATGGAATAATTATAGAGTTATAAGGCTGACAATGAAAGACTGATCAAGGAACATGAAAATCATACTGAAATTAATGTAGTCCTACTGCAAAGTCTATCAGATATACAAAGACAAATACAACATGGTCCAACTGTCAGTCATGTGGACATGCACTATACTAATAAAACTCCAATTCCACCTGAGATACAAAATCATGGTTCAAAAAGTGACCACACCAGGAGGAACACCTCAAGGAAGGCCCAACATGGAGTCAAGAGACACTCACCAGAATGTCTCTCTGAGGACACTGACAACTCCAAAGAATATTCTGGTGGAAAAACTAGTTCTTATTCTTAGACGAGAGGAAAGAAGAGGAAACACTACAAGGGTCGCGACCCCGAAGAGTTCAATAAATCCAAACCACCCACCTTCGATGGAGAGATTAAGAAGGGGGAAGAAGAAGAAGTTTGGCTACTCAGAATGAAGAAGTACTTCAGAGTTCATGACTACTCTGAGAACTTAAAGGCTCATATAGCCATTTTCAACCTGAATGGGAAAGATTCCATTTGGTGGGAGGACCTTAGGATTATGAAAGGGATCCATGAGAAGGAATTTTCATGGAAACAATTTGAGAAATACTTCAAGAAGAAGTATATGTCATAAAAGTACTTTGATGGGAAGACCAAGGATATCTATGAATTCAAGCTGGGACAACTCACCATATACGAGTATATCAACAAATTTCTAGAGTTGATGAGGTATGTTCCCTACATAAAGGATGAAAAGGTAAAGATGAAACAATTTATTAGTGGATTACCTCAGTCCTATCGGGAAATAATTGAGTTTGATGACCCAAAGACATTAGAAGATACTCTTCGAAAAGCAAGGTATTTCTATGAGCAATTTAAGAATAAGACAAAACGCCATGAAGACTGGAAGAAGAAGAAAAATTCAGGATTCAAGAAGAAGGGGATTAAACCCTCAAGACTTAAGAACCAAGGGAAGATATCTAGGATGAGCCTTCCTTCCAGAAGTGTGTATCAACAAAATTTTCCATCCCAGAGTGGAAATAAACCCTTCGGAGCAGTTCCTAGTAAGACTGATAAAACGAAGAGAGAACCCTTGAAATGTTGGGGTTGTGGAGAGGAACATATGTTGAGGTTTTTTCCGCATAGGAAATAGAAAAATAGGAGGGTGTACAACGTCCAATAGGCTATCACAGTCAATGATGTGGCTAGGAGAATGCCACAAATTTTTGCAGCCTTGGATAATAGACAAGATGATCACCAAGATTCAATGGTGGATATGGAAGGTATGATTCCCAACCATCATGTTTCCATTTTAATTGACCTTGGTTCTAATTTGAGTTATGCTTCCCCTCAAATTGATGAGAATGTTTATAAATTGCAACAAGTTAAACATGTTAAATAATGGATGGTACAACTAGCCACTAGAACCAAAAGAAAAGTAACATAGGTCATGCGAGCATGCCAATTCGTTATAAGTGGGTTTCCCACCCAAGAGAACCTAAACATACTTCCATTAGGATCTTATGACCTGCTGATTGGCATGGACTGGTTGGATGCCCACAAAACCAAGTTGGATTGTTACAGTAAAACTTTGGAGTGTGAAAATGAAGAAGGAAGAAGGGTAACCCTACAAGGGATTCAAAATCCTGTCTCAGTGAGACAAATATCATCCCTCCAAGTGAAGAAGTATTGCAGAAAGGGATGTCCCTTGTATGCAATAAAAGCACTAAACTCTTTTGAGAATGAAAAACCTAGCCTAGAGGACCATCCCATATTAAGATAATATAAATATGTATTCTCAGAAGAGGTGGCATGTCTACCTCCAAGAAGGGACATTGACTTGTCAATACAACTTGTATAAGGAGTGGTGCCAATGTCTAGAACACCCTATAGAATGAGTACACTAGAGCTAGTTGAGCTCAAACTAAAATTGAAGGAGATGTGGGACAAAGGCTACATTCGGCCTAGTGTGTCTCCTTGGGGAGCACCAACCTTGTTTGTGAAAAATAAAGATGGCACACTCAGACTGTGCATAGATTATAGACAACTCAATAAGATGACCATCAAGAATATGTATCCCTTGCCAAGGATAAATGACTTGTTTGACCAATTAATGGGTGCTACAATCTTCTCCAAGTTTGACTTGAGGTCTAGATACCATCATGTCTGAATCAAAGATGAATACATCCACAAGATAGCCTTTAGGACAAGATATGGTCACTATGAATTTGTGGTGGTGCCATTTGGGCTTACCAATGCACCAACCACTTTTATGTGCTTAATGAATAAGGTATTCAGAAAGTTCTTGGATAGGTTTGTGTTGGTTTTCATTGATGATATCCTAATATATTCCAAGAATAGGGAAGAACATGAAGAACATCTCAAGCTAGTACTCCAAGTACTAAGAGAACATCAACTCTATTCTAAGCTTAGTAAGTGTGAGTTTTTCCAAAAACAATTCCACTACTTAGGCCATGTTATTTTTGAGGAAGGAGTGGCAGTTGATCATGAAAATATTAAATCCATCATGGATTGGCCTATCCCAAAGGATGTATATGATATCATATACTTTATGGGCTTAACATGATACTATAGGAGATTCATAAGGGGATTCTCCAAGATTGGTTTCCCAGTCACCTCCCTTTAGAAAAGGGGGTTAAATTCATTTGGACATACAAATGTGAAGAAATATTTCAAGAGCTTAAATACCTTCTAACCAATGCACCTGTACTGAATATTGCAGACCCGAACAAGGACTTCCTTGTGTGTACAGATGCTTGCAAGGAAGGGCTCAGAGGAGTCCTTATGCAAGAAGGAAATGTGATTTTCTATGAATCCAAAAAATTGAATGATCATGAAGTCAATTATATGATCCACAATATAGAATTGGCTTCCATAATGTGTGATTTAAAAATGTGGAGGCATTACCTCTTAGGTATAATATTTGTACTTATGAAAGACCATAATGGGTTGAGGTATTTGTTTGACCAACCAAAACTCAATGTGAGACAAGCTAGGTGGATGACTCTCCTTAGTGAGTTTGATTTTGAAATCAAACATATCAAAGGAAAGGAGAATAGGGTGGTTGATGCCCTTAGTATAAGTATGAAATTAGTTCACTTGGCAGCTGTGAGCACCCGTGAATCAGACATCAAAGAGAGGGTAAAAACTACACATGAAACGTATGCACTTTTCAAGACCGTGATCTCATACCTAAAGAAAGATCCCAAAAGGTTGAAGTATAAAGGCTATCAGATGCTTAATGATGGCCTGCTGACTTACAAGGGAATATTGTATATTCCAAATTGTAATGACTTGAAGAGGTTCATAATGTATAAACTTCACAAAAGACCATATACTGGTGTCCCTGGTTATCAGAAAATGATCACGGCCACTAGGAAACTATTTTATTGGACCAGACTGAAAAAGGACATAGATGATTACTTAGCTAAGTGTCCAGAATATCAACAATTCAAGGTAGAGCACCGGAACCCAACAGGTGTGTTGCAACCCCTACCAATTCCCGAATGGAAATGGGAGACCATCTCCATGGTGATGCATCCCCCCTCCTCTCCTGGGGGTTCTGCGACCTCCCGGTCTAGGATATTTCAATCTACTAAGCCAGATCGACACTTTGGGTCCTTACTAGACACCAATTAATTAACAAAGGTCCCATTTTAGCTTCTGGTGCAGGTCCTGTGATACCCGCGACCTCTTCCTGCGCATTTCTAAAAATCAAATTTCAGGTGCTAGCTCCTTTTTCATTAACCCCTTCCTGCATATGGCCTTGGGATATGAAATCACATAAATATGTGATTGCAGGGAGGCCTAAAGTGGTTTAAGACCACACCAATTTTCTCCCCGCAATTCACCTCTAGCTGCCACGTATCCCTCTCCCAATACCGTGGTTTCAATTGCGTCCCACTCTCATATTTTTAATGTCTGAGCATGTTCAGGCCCCGCAATCCATCTCGACTGTCGATATTCTGACCTCGATGGTGTTTTGTGATCAAGATATGAGATCTTTTCTCTTTGCCTATCTCCTCTCTTCCTTTAACGTGTGTTCCTAGATCTCCACGATCTGTCGACATGTACCCACCTTTCAAATCAACGACTACAGTTGATTTATCCCTTTCGGCCTTCAATAGTTTCAACTCTCAACTCTTTTCTTCTTCAGGAGTGATTTCTCTAAAATGGAAGATCGTCTGACACATATCCTCAATATATGGCTCTACTTCCACCTCTAGACTTTGGCCCCTTCAACCAGATCAACGATCCTTCGATCTCCTTCTTGATCAATGGTCAAGATCTCCTTCGGGGTTTCGGCGTTTTCCCCCTCTACTTTCCTTTAGAGTTATAGATCTTGGGCCACGGGTCCACCTTCAAATTGATGACTCTCTTCCACTTCGGGACTTCGGCCTTTAGAATTCTCAAACCTCAACTTATTCACTCTCTACTTCCCCCGGAGAATTTTACCTGGAATCCACGATATAACGACACATGTCCTCCCATTGATCGACGACTCCCAGATACTTCGTCTATTTGGGCTTCGAAGATCTCAAATGATCCTCCTTCTCTTTCTCCAGGAGTTCACGATCTATCGACACGTACCCTCTGTATCTGGCGGTCCAGATTCACTTCGGCTCTTCAGGCTGCTTTCAATCGAAGACAACGGATTTCCTCCATGTATCCTCTGGATCTCGCGGTCTAGGATTCTCTTTGGCTCTTCGAGCTTCGAGAGTTTCAAAATCCTACACACTCATTCCTCCCGGAGTGATTTCACCTGGAGTTTCATATTTTTTGACATGTACCCTCCTGACAACCAACGGTTAGGTTCTACTTCAACGATTTCACCTCCTCCTTGTCCACAAACTTCCTAAGTTGTGGATATTTCCCCACCTATCCCTCTTGACTATGGATGGTCCCAAATCACTTCGGGACTTCAGGACTTTAGCAATTTCACTCCCCTATGCACACAAATGATTAAATATCATGAATTTTACCTTGATCAGATGACTTTCGATCCTTTGTGCTCAGATCCGACGGCTAGGATTTGTTTCCTCCTCAACGCTCTCCTTTTCTTTCCTAGACACTGACCTAACGGTATATACTTCTCCCCACAACTGATATGATGGCTGTTGTCGCTCCTCCTCCTGATATTTTGACTTATTCTGACCTGGAAGAGTTTTGTAGATGTTCAAAGGCCTCGACCTTTGCTCCTCCTATTACCCAACTTCTTGGGTCTCATCTGCGTTTCTTGGACGCTATCCCTCCTAATATTTGGGACTTCGAATAAGTCTGTCTCTGTTCATTCTCTGCACTATCTCTTCTGATATTTTTAATTGATTCAAAACTCCAAAGGTTCTCGACCCTTCTGTTTCCTTTCAAAGGAAAACTTTGTGCCCTCCTGGAAATGTCCTACTCAATGCATTCCTTGCAGAGCTCCTTTTTACAGAGTGTTCAATAACTCTGTCTCTCTATGCCTTCTCTGCACAGATTCCTCCTCCAAGGTATTCAGTAACCTTGAGGTTCCTCTTTGAGTTTGTTATCGGATAAATCGGTAGGTGCGGACACTAAATGATCTCCCTAGATCCACCTAGATCTAGAACAAAACACACCAGAAGATGACGCTTTCCTTAAGTTTTAAATATTGAATTTACTAACTAAAGAGGGATAGGTGACATACCATTTAAATGTCGATTCCTCTCGCTATCGCCATCCTAGCTTCATTCCAACGCTCATACAATGATGAACCTTCAAAAGAACACAACCAACCAAAGTGATAGTAATAACATAAACTCAATATAAACCTATGTATGTGATCAAGGAATCATAGAATAAAACACAACAAGCTTTATAGGAAACAATCATATTACTATATCATATTAAATGTGAAAGAGAGATTACAACCATGGCCTTGATTTTGTAAGGTCCCTTCCAATTTTCCTTCGTTCCCCACACACTTTCACTCCAATAATTCTGAGAGCACACATATGATAATATTCACAATCTATTTTGACAAAGGCAAACTCAAAACCACTCTAACCAAGCTAATTCCAAGCCAAATCCAACTTAGCCAATCCCAAAAGGTCCAAAGCTAACTTTCTCCATGAGAGTTCCTCTCATTTTATAAGTTGAAGAGGATAAGGTGAGGATGTTAGGATGATCACACTAAATCATGAAAGCAAGTAAGATCCAAACCATTCGGATGCCACCTCACCATGGAAGTTTCTCCTTCTAGAATATTCCAGAAAACGCTCATTTTTCCCACGTGTAAGCATTCTCGCACCCTAACTATAGAGAAACCTGCGAACCTCTCGTAACCTAGCTATGGTGCAACCTGCGAGAATCAGGCATTCTCGCACCCTGCCTATATAGAAACCTGCGAACTTCCTTTTTTTATAGGGTTTTTACAAAGGAAAATGCAACTTCTTTTCTCAGAAAAAGTTCTTCTCTCTTCTTTCTTCAGGAACTCAGGTCAATGACCCCTCTGAAGACTATAGATAGGTTTACATCATTAACAGTCACATGGATGATGAAAATAATGTGTAACAGAGTTCTTTTATCACTCTAGTGCGCCCTCCTAACACGTTCTTTTCTAACTCCACAGATTTAAGATGTGCACTCCTTGCGCTGGCTACAGAACCTCAAATGTTATGTTGTGCACTCCTTGCATAACCTTAAGAACCCATAACGATATTTTGAACTCAACGAAGATAAATAAATCTATCTTCCTACTATAGATGAAATGTATCATGCATCTACAACATACATAAACACATAGATAACATTCATAGAATACAAATAATTCATAAACACACCATGTGTAGGAAAAACTACTTTTCTTTGTATTAAGATGAATGTTTGTTTACAAATGTGTACATAGACTGGACTACAACAGAGTCTCAGTTATTTCTCTCTTACTCCTATTCCCAAGATTTCGATCTTCTCAAGCTCTTCTCTTAGAATCCTCTTCCTAACTCTAAAAAATCTTGTCCTCTTGAAATCTGATACAAAGATCTGTTTACAAAAGAGGGGTTCTACGGGCCTATCCTCTCCTTCACCTAACCTCATCTATTACATTGAAGTTTCATAAATGGCCATCTAATATGAATTGAATCTAGACCCATCAACCTGTCAGCCATTAAAGGTGACCTTATCTCCTGCCTGTACAAAGGCATGGCTTGATTTTCCCTCAACCTTACAACATTAATCCCTATAATATCATATTTCAAATTTAAAAAATGGGAGGATCGATGCCTCTCTTTTTCTCCAATGTGTGCCTATGTGTTGGCTTGTTGGCACATATGCTGATGTGGAAGGATGCTCTTGCATCATACTCCAATGTTGCGGAAAATTCATGAGCTCATGCTCATGAGCTCTCCAGCTCTGTTGAAATCCTCCTGGATACCAAACTTCTCCTTGGAGCTGTCCTCCTTCTCCTCTGTTAAGATGTTGTTGTTGCTGCTTCTCCTTCTTCCCTATTGTTATGGAAGGATTTCCTCTGTTAATATTCCTCCTGCTATCAGATTCTTGTGATGACCTTAACATCAACTCTCTTATCTCCTCTATCACCTTGTCCAACTTCTCTATTGGATGGTTCTCCTTATGCAATCTTCTTCACTGCACCTCCTCCTTATCAATGGGTAGATCATCCTGATCCCCCATGCTGTTTTCTTGTTTTGTGGCATTAGCTTTCCACCTTGATGTAGACTCTAGTTCTGCAGTCTCATTACTAAGTTGTTGCTCAACTTCCTCCTCTGACATATTGTCTTTTGTCATCTCCTCTTGTGTTGGTTCAACTCCAACTTCTTCCAGCTGTTCCCCTGGTGGGTATGCTCCTCCCTCTGTCTCCAACCTGATCTGTTGGATATTCCTACTTTTCATATCTACCCTTCTCTCTAGGTATTCCAATTCTTCATACAACTCAACAAAATCCATGCTATCTTCTTCCTCTTCTGTTGCAGGCTCCAATACTGCAGTCACCTCTTGTTAAGATTCCTGGTTGAAAATTTTGAGAAATTTTGTTGAATGCTCTTCTCCTTCTGCTGAGGAAAACATCAGTGTTTTATCCTTCTCATCCTATCTGACAATCTATGTTGGCTGTCCTTCTGTTGTTTCACCTGCAACACTTATACTATCCTCTGCTTGGCTGCTTGGCATGAATGATTTGATTCCTCCAATGATTAGAACACTCCTCTGATTCTCTTCCTTTGTGATGGAAGTATTTAACTTCTCATCATATTCATTCACATGGTCTACAAATACACATGAACCTTCTCCTATCAGCACTCCTTTCTGACTTGTACTCACTTCTGAGCTACTTTGAGACTTTCAGGCAGTCTCATTTCCCTTCCCTTTCCCACTTGGCAATTTGGGATTTGTTTCTTTCTCTCCTGGAAGTTTATGAGATCTCCTGATCCCATCTCATTGCCCAGCTGGAAATATGAATTTCCACTGTTTTCCTCTTGACAGTCTATGAGATCCTTAATTGATCTCATCTCATTTCCCACTTGGAAATATGAAAATCCATCTCTACTCTCTTGACAGTTTATGAGACCTGTAACTGATCTCCCTTCCTCGTCACTGAGGGTTTCTTCGACTTCTAGCTCACAAATGAAAACTATATCCTCCCCTGTGTCACTGAGGTTTTCATCATGCCTCAACTACCTTTTCAACTCTTGTCGCTGCTCTTTGGCCAACAACTTTTGAACAAGACATTTTACTTTCCTGTTCAGAGCCCATTCGTACCTCTAGGGTACCTTTGCCTCCTGGTGCATATTCAATGCTAGCCTCTCCATATTTTCTCTTATCTCTATGAGCTCTAGATCCATCTCTGGCTTGACTTTCTATTGGTGGCCTTCTCTCTGACCACGTTCATGGCCTTCAGTATCCATTTTCACCCTCTTCTTACCCTCCTGGCAAGTTTGTAGATTACTCTGTATTCAAGAGCATCTCCAACTTTTCCTACAATTCACATGGTTTTCTATTGACTACTACGGACTTGCAACAATACTTCACACAGAGCATTAGTCATCCATCTCTTTCTTGACCTGTTGTCTACAGGAAAAAATATGCTTCTGATACTACTTGACATAGCCAGACTATCTCCTTTCACCGTCTCTCCTTTGTTTGTTGTTTGCAAACAAACTAACAACTTTCTCCTCTGTCTCCTTTGTCTGCTGTCTGAAACAAAAATTATTCTCTAATACCACCTTATGGTATCATACTATTTCCTTTGTCTCCTTCACCTAAAATCTACAGACAAAATCATGCTCTGATACCACCTAATGCAGCCCCCCTCCCCTTCTGGGGGTTCTGTGACCTCTCGGTCTAGGATATTTCAATATACTAAGTCAGTTTGACTCTTCGGGCCCTTGGTAGACCCCAATTAATTAACACAGGTCCCATTTCATATTCTGGTGCAGGTTTTGTGATACCCGTGACCTTTTCTTGCACATTTTTGAAAAATTGAATTTCAGGCGCTAGCTCCTTTTTCATTAGCCCCTTCCTGCATATGGCCCTGGGATATGACCTCACATAAATATGTGATTGCAAGGTGGCCCAAATTGGTTTAATACCACACCAATTTTCTCCCCGTAATTCACCTCCAACTGCCATGTATCTCTTTCCCAACATCGTGGTTTGAATTGCAGCCCGCTCTCATATTTTTAACGTCCGAGCATGTTCTGGCCCCGCAATACAGCTCAAACGTCGATCTTCTGACCTCAACAGTGTTTCATGATCAATGGATGAGATTTGTTCTCTTTGTCTATATCCTCTCTTCCTTTCATGCATGTTCTCATATCTCCACGATTTGTCGACATGTACCCTCCTTTCAAATCAACGACTACGGTTGATTTCGGCCTTTCGGCCTTCGGGAGTTTCAACTCTCAAATCTTTGCTTCTTCAGAAGTGATTTATAGAAAATGGAAGATCATCTACCACGTATTCTGTTCAATCAATGGCTCTGCTTCCGCCTTGGGAATTTATCCCCTTCAACCAGATCAACGGTACTTTGACCTCCTTCTCGATCAACGGTCGAGATCTCCTTCGGGGTTTCGACGTTTTATGCCTCCACTTTCCTTCAGAGTTCTATATCTGGCACCACGTGTCCACCTTAAAATTGACGACTCTCATCCGCTTCATGAATTCATCCTTCGAAATTTTCAAACCTCAACTTATTCACGCTCTGCTTCCCCAGGAGCATTTACCCGGACTCCATGATCTAACAACACATGTCCTCCCACAGATCGACACCTCCCAGCTACTTCGGCTATTCGGGCTTCGACGATCTCAAATTATCCTCCTTTTATTTCTCCCATAGTGATTTCTCCTAGAGTTCATGATATTTTGACACGTACCCTTTGGGTATGGCAGTCTAGATTCACTTCGACTCTTCGGGCTGCTTTCAGCCAAAGACAACGGATTTCCACCACATATCCTTTGGATCTTGCGGTCCATTATTCTCTTCGGCTCTTCGTCTCTTCAGGATTTGGTAGTTTTAAATTCTTACACACTCGTTCCTCCCTAAGTACTTTCACCCGAAGTTTCATATTTGTTGACACGTACCGTCCTGTCAACCAATGGTCATGATTTGCTTCGGCGATTTCACATCCTCCTTGTCCACAAACTTCCAAAGTTGTGGATATTGCGCCACTTGTCCCTCTTGATGATGGACGGTCCCAAATCACTTCATCACTTCTAGACTTTAGCAAGTCCTCTCCCCTATTCACATAAAGGATTAAACCTCGTGAACTTTACCTTGATCGGACGACTGTCGATCCTTTGCGCTCATATCCACTAGCTAGGATTTGTTTCCTCCTCAAGTCTCTCCTTTTCTTTCCTGGACGCTGACATAATGGTCTAGAATTCTCCCCACAACTGATATGATGGTTGTTGTCTCACCTCCTCCTGATATTTTGAATTCTTTTGACTTGGATGAGTTTTGTATATGTTCAAAGGCCTCGACCTTTTCTCCTCCTGCGAGCCCGATTTCTTGGGTCTTGTATTTGTTTCTTGGATGCTATGACTCCTGAGCTTTGGGACTTGGAATAAGTCTGTCTCTATTCATTCTTTGCACTATCTCTTCTGATATTTTTAACTGACTCAGAACTCAAAAGGGTCTCATCCGTTCTTTTTCCTTTCAAAGGAAAACTTCGTGCCCTCTTGGAAACCTCCTGCTGAATGCACGCCTTGTAGAGCTCCTTCTTACAGAGTGTTCAATAACTCTGTCTCTCTGTGCCTTATCTGTATAGATTCCTACTCCAAGGTATTCAGTAACCTTGAGGTTCCTCTTTGAGTTCTGTGATCACTCCGGTGTGCCCTCTTGGCACGTTCTTTTCTGACTCCATAGATTTCAGATGCGCACTCCTTGTGATGGCTACAGAACTTCAAATGTTCTATTGTGCACTCCTTTCACAGTGGTAAGAACCCAAAACGATATTTCAAACTCAACGAAGATAAATAAATCTATCTTCCTACTGCATATGAAATCTATCATGCATCTACAACATACATAAACACATAGATAACATTAACAAAATACAGATAATTCATAAACACACCATGTGTAGGAAACACTACTTTTCTTTGTATTAAGATGAATGTTTGTTAACAAATGTGTACATAGAATGGACTACAACATAGTCTCAGTTATTTCTCTCCTACTCCTATTCCTGAGATTTCGAGCTTCTAAGGCTCTTCTCTCATAATCCTCTTCCTAACTCTAAAAACCCTTATCCTCCTGAAATCTGATACAAAGATCTCTTTACAAAAGAGGGGCTCTACGGGCCTATCCTCTCCTTCATCTAACCTCATCTATTGCATTGAAGTTTCATAAATGTCCATATAATCTGAATCTAATCTAGAGCCATCAACCTGTCAGCCATTTAAGGCGACCTTATCTCCTTTCTGTACAAAGGAATGGATTGATTTTTACTCAACCTTACAGCATTAATCCCTATAGGATCATATTTCAAATTTAAAAAATTGGAGGGTCGGTGCCTCTCCCTTTGTCCAATGCGCACCTATGTGTTGACGTTCTAGCACATCTTCTGATGTGGAAGGATGCTCCTGCATCATACTCCACTTCTACGAAAAATTCATGAGCTCCTACTCATGAGCTCTCTAGATATGTTGAAATCCTCATGGATCCCAAACTTCTCCTTGGAGCTGTCGTCCTGCTCCTATGTTATGCTGATGCTTCTCCTTCTTCCCTGTTGTTATGGAAGGCTCTTCTCTATTCAACTTCCTACCACTGAAAGCTTCTTGTGGTGACCTTAAGATCAACTCTCTTATCTCCTCTATCACCCTATCCAACTTCTCTATTGGCTCATTCTCCTTATGAAGTATTCTCCGTTGGAAATCCTCCTTATCAATGGGTAGATCATCTTGATCCCCCATGTTGTTTTCTTCTTCTGTGGCATTAGATTTTGACCTTGTTGTAGACTCCAGTTCTACAGTCTCATTACTGAGCTGTTGCTCAACTTCCTCCTCTGACATATTGGATTTTGTCATCTCCTCTTTTGTTGGTTCAACTCCAACTTCTTCCAGCTGTTCCCTTGGCGGGTATGCTCCTCCATATATCTTGTAACATCTCCGACCTCACACCGTCCGGGCATGCCACTCCTTAGATGCTTTACTTAGCTCTAAAACAGTCATTGTAACATTCCCAACCTTCGAAGGGCCAGGATACATGAGGGAACGCTTTTTTTCTCTTGCCGCGGAACATACTGTAACATACCCAATATTCAACTGAGCTATGCCACATAAATTTTCTCTTCAAACTGCATGCAATTATAACATATACATACAACACTCTTGCGGAAGCTTTAAATATAACGTAAACAAACAATCACGTTCTGTAAATATACAATTTCATACTGAAATAAAAGTAAACACAGACATGCAGCATATACAGGGAAATACCCATGAACATACAAACAGTTATAATCACACATATGATAAACTGTAACATAAGCATGTAAATAACAATGTAGCATGTAAATTTATCACATGATTGGTACTTATCTTGGAAATATTGTCACCAACTGTGTACAGACCATCCACGAACCTCATAGCCTTAGACTACATTGTTCATCACTCTCAACAGTGAGTCACCCCCAAGCTGGGACTAAACTCCACCCGGGTAAATAGATTCCTGACCAGGATAAAGGCTCATGGACAACAGGAAAGACGCTGTCTCAAATTCTCACTCAACTAACAACCTACAGTCTCTCATTCCCCACATGCCTGTCCCACCCAAGAAAGTGTGCCCCTTCTCTTCTCAACAGTCCCTCGGCTGCCCCACTTCCCTTCCAGGGCTTCAACAACAGGCCAGACCGGAAGTCTCAGAGCACTGTAGCTGCAGTTTAGCACCTTCAGGAATCAATTCCCCAACAATTCTCTCACTCAGATAATTTCTCACGGGCCTGACAACCCGCCTCTTCAATTTCCCATGGGCCTAACAACCCGCTTCTTCAATCCCTCTCACAAGCTAACCAGGTACACCAATAGGAAATGGTTATAGAAACAAGCTCAGATACTGTGAAATGAATGTCCCAAGGATAACTGACTGTTTGAGTGAAAAATTGTCATGGAATCATTGATTGGATGACTGAATGATGGAAGGAATCATAGACGAGATCCTTTTAAGAATGATCGTGAAAATGATGGTAAGGATGTTTGTCAGAATGACAGTGTAGGTGTCCAAAGAGATAAGTCCCCACGATATGTATGCATGTCCCCAACTTGACAATTGTCATGTTGGAAGTTACTTTGCTCCACTTGTCCCCAACTTTAGAACTTAGGATGAAATAATTATCCATACTTTATGTTTTAAGAAATATTAATATAATATTCCTTTTTGGCTTTCCCTTTCCCTAACTGGTGAAGTTTAGTGCCCCATATCTTTTATCACGGTTGGTCTGCATGCAACAATGTATTTTATATTAATCATGAGACATATACAAAATAGGCGCGCTGGCCTTTAACATCTAGGCGCACTGGCCTAATTCCAAAACATAAGCATCCCATATTATCATAACTGGATCACCAGCCTATAATACATATCATATACACGAGGTTCGCTGACCCACATACTACACGCACTTTAATTATTGTGCGCGGTATCCAGTTATGTGCACACTACATCATTTTACTGCGTAGTACTTGTGCGCACTATGCCATGAAATGTGCATTACAAAATGATCTCAAAACAACTCACTATCTTAAGTACACTTACATTACATTTACAATTGGGTTTGGCCGAGGGATATTACAATCCCCTCCCCTTAGTTATGCACCGGCCTCAATGCATCATATACCCATATACAACAAGTTTTCATAAATCCTCAAAAAGATGTGGATATTCTATCCGCATTGCATCCTCATGCTCCCAAGTAGTATCCTCAGGACCGTACTAGGTCCATTGGACCTTTACAAGCCCTATGGCTCGATTCTGGAGCTGCTTTATTTTTCGGTCCATAATGTGCACTGGATGCACTTGAGAAGCACCTTCTTGTTCCACCTGAATCACATTCCAATCAATAACATGATTAACATCAGGTATATATTTATTTAGCAATGATACATGGAATACATTATGAATAGACATAGATGTAGGCAATGCAATCATATAAGAAACTAGGCCAATCCTCTCTAGGATTTCAAATGGCCCACAAAATCTACCAGCCAACTTGGCGCAGCTCCCCAACTTTAGGGAACTCCTGTTAGCTTTCACCTTCAGGAAAACATGATCACCCACTTTGAACTCTCTGTGGGTTTTGTTATTATCGGCATAAATTTTTTGCCTGTCTTGGGAAGCTTTTAAATTCTGCTTAATTTTTATCATTTGGTCCTCCATCTCCTTGAGCAACTTTGGCCCAACTACTGTCCTATCGACTGGATTATCCTAGCTCACTGGAGTATTGCACTTTCTTCCGTAAAGTGCTTCAAATGGGCTCATCTTCAACGATGCCTGATACCCATTGTTGTAGGCGAATTATACCAAGTGTAGGTAGTGTTCCCATTTTGATGGTTTATACATCACATACATTCTCAGTATGTCTTCTATCACTCTGTTCACCCTCTCTGTCTGTCCATCAGAATCAGGATGATAATATGTACTAAAGTTCAAATTCGTTCCAAATCCTTTGAAAAATCCTTTCCAGAAATTCGAGGTGAATTTCAGGTCTCTGTCGGACATAATGTTTTTAGGAATTTCGTGCAATCGTGCCACTTCCTTCATGAAAATATCAACAACATCTGCTGCCTTGTGAGTAGTTTTCAACTGAATAAAATGAGCATCTTTTGTAAGCTTGTCCACCACTACCATGATCGAATCATGCAGCTTGTCTGTTCTGGGCAATCCCGTAATACAATCCATTGTCATCACTTCCCACTTCCATTCAGGAATGGGAAAAGGTTGCAGCAACCCTACTGGGTTCCTATGCTCAGCTTTAAATTTATGGCATTCCATACATCTTGCGATGTATTCAAGAATCTCTCTCTTCATACCTGGCCAAAAGTAATGGCTCTTGATCGCTGCCATGATTTTCTGATATCCAAGGTGCCCTGCATAAGGGACATTATGCATTTCATGCAAAATCATACGTTTCAAGTCCTGGACATTTGGAACAAAAATTTTGTTCTTGTGCAACAATATTCCATCTATTCCCAAACTATAATTATCCACCTTTTTTGGTATCTTACCATGCTGTATCTTTGCTACCAATTCTCTGTACTACAGATCTGCATTTGCATCCTCTAGAATTTTTCTTTTAATATTAGTCTAATACATGCTAATGGTTGTAGCATGTATTTCATGCACCCTCCTGCTGAGTGCATCATCCACTTTATTCTCTTTCCCCTTGATATGCTTTATATCAAAGCCATATTCGCTTAAAAATTCAAACCATCTGCTTTGCCTAGCATTTAGATTTGGTTGATCAAATAAATATTTCAGACCATTGTGGTCTATTCTTAGCTCAAACCTCTTCCCCATGAGGTAGTGTCTCCATTTCCTCAAGGCATGCATTATGGCTGCCAACTCCAAATCATGAGTGGCATAATTTCTTTCATGCTCCTTCAACTTCCTTGATTCATAACATATGACAAACCCATTTTGACTGAGGACTCCACCAAGTCCTTCATTAAATGCATCTATGCATACACTGAAGTCTTCATTTGGGTCTGCAATCCTTAATATTGGAGCACTTGTCAATAATTGTTTCAAGTGTTGGAAACTCTTTTCGCAAACCAGTGTCCACTGAAACTTCACTCCCTTTCTTTGCAAGGAAGTGATTGGGTGTGCAATCTTTGAGAATCCTTCAATAAATCTTCTGTAGTATCCTGCAAGACCCATGAATGATATTACCTCTTTCACATTCTTCGGCGCTGACCATTCTCTAATGGCTTCTATCTTCTCAGGATCCATTTCTATCCCATCATTTGAAATGATATGCCCCAAATAATGAATTTGTTTCTGATGAAATGAGCACTTGCTCAATTTGGCATACAAATGATGTTCCCTTAATACTTGCAACACCATCTTATGACTTAGAATATATAATAATGTCATCCAAAAAGACAATGACAAACTTGTCTAAATATTCTCGGAAAACACCATTCATTAAGCACATGAAAACAACTGGTGCATTTGACAACCCAAATGGCACCACTGTGAACTCATTATGACCATACCTTGTCCTGAAGGCGGTCTTGCTGATATCTTCTTCCTTAATTTTTACTTGATGGTATCCTGATCTAAGATCTATCTTTGAAAATATATTTACATCCTTCAATTGATCGAAGAGATCATCAATCCTTGGTAGAGGATACTTGTTCTTAACAGTCACTTTATTCAATTGTCTGAAGTCAATGCACAATCTTAATGTTCCATCTTTATTTTTCACAAACAAGACTGGGGAACCCCAAGGTGACACACTTGGGAGTATATACCCCTTCTTCAGAAGTTCTTCAAGCTGCATTTGCAACTCCTTCAATTCTGGTGTACTCATTCTGTAAGGAGTCTTTGACACTGACACTGCTCCAGGCATTAGATTTATAGAGAAATCAATGTGTCTTTTTGGGGGTAGTCCTGGTACTTCCTTGAACACATTTTCAAATTCTTCCAGGACTACATAATCTTCCAAATTTGGCTCCTTATCTTTAGGTGTCTCTTCTATATGAGTTGAAAATATTTGACATCCTTTTCTGTAACATTTCTTCAGCTGCAATGCTGGAATTTCTCTAATGGTTACTGTTCTGGGAATTCCCTGCACTTTCCTTAGTTTCTCTTCCTCATCCAAACAAGTGAATTATTTGATATGACAGTCCTGGAAAGCATGATGTTGGTCCAACCAATCCATCCCAATTAGACAGTCATAGGAACCTAAAGGCAAGATGTTCAAATCTGCCTTGGTGTTCAGTCCATTCATGTCCATGAGGCATGACTTAACCATCTCATTAACTTTTCTTTTGGCTCCTGTAGCTAGCTGCACCATCCAGGATTTCCCATGATTTATTCTTGGAAAATGAAAACATTCCACCATATTTGGGTCTATATAACTATAACTAGCTCTTGAATCAATTAAAATAGCAATTGTTTGGTTGTTGATCATACCTTCCACTTCAATCATGTGGGACTGATACTCTGCTTGATTTTTATCTATGGATGCATAGATCCTTGGCACATATCTGCCCATGTCCTCCACTATTTCATCTTGATTTACATTGTGAACAACCCTTCCTTTTTCACTTCTGTGAGGACAATATCTGAACCTATGATCTCTTTTGCAACCCCAACATTGAATAGGTGGTTGTCTTGGCCCTTGACTCCCTATGTCAATCGTTCTGGGTTCTTTAGGCGTTTGTTGTCCCTGTGGAGTATTTCTAAAGAATGGTGGCTTAGCTCCTTTCTTCCTCTGATCCATCTTGAATTTCTTTTTGTCTTCCCAAGCCTTTTGGAAAGTTGGCCTTGCTTTCCGCTGATCATATAGGCATTTTTCTCACCTTATGGTCTCTTCCAATGTCTTGGGTTCATCATATTGTATTTTGTCACTGATGAATGATGGAAATCCACTCAAATACCTTTTAATTTTGACTGTCTCATCCTTAATGAATGAGACATACTTCAACAGTTCTAGAAACCTTCTCTCAAATTCATCTATGGTCATGCTTCCAATCTTGAGTTCAAAGAACTCTTTCATTTTCTTGTCGTAGTATCTCTTAGTCAAGTATTTCTTCTCAAAATACTTCTTGAATTCCCTCCAAGTAAAAAATTTCTCTTTAATGTGTTGCACCTGCACAAGCTGATCCCACCACATGGATGCCTTTCCTTTGGGTTGATAAATAACAATTCTACCCTCTGCATGAGAAGAATAATTATGCAATTGAAAATACTTTCTCATGCCCAACAACCATGTTTCTGCATCTTCATCCTTCTTGTTCTCACCATCAAATGTAGGAAGTTTGATTTTGTTCATTTCTCCTCGTATCTCATCCACTCCAGATGTCTTCTGCCTTCTGACAGGGGATGGACTTGAGATGATGCCTGTTCTCTTATTGGAATTCCTTTGGGAATGATGGTGGTGTCTGCTAACACTTCTTGCTTTTCTTTTCTCATTCGAAGGCTTTTGACTTCCAGATTTGCTTGAGCCACTCTCCTTAACCAATTTCTTTTCTATTTTGTTCAAGCCCTCCAATAACTTCATGTTGAAGTCATCTTGCTGCTCCTTGGCTCTCATAAGCTTTTCATTATCAGCCTTATGTCTTTGGACTTCCTTCTACAAATTTTTAATGGTATCTACCATATTCATGTTTTCATTCCTTTCTTCCCCTTGTTCATTGGAGTTTTTTCCTTCAATGCCCAAATGGACATCCATCCCTCTGCTCTCATCTGGTTGACTGTAATTCTCATGTGCCTCTTCCATTCCTATGGACTCTGCACTGATCTGATCTGATCTAGTTGTTGTTAATTCTACAAAACGTGCAACCATTGAAACATATCAGGTTAACAATTCAACAATTCATGAAAAATATGAACCATTTTGGTTCCATATATACATCAGAATTATCTCTCCTGATTTCCTAGTGTTATCACCATGACAATTCTAGATAATACCCAAGTCTTGAGAATATAGACGCGTGGTGCCTGTAGAGATACATCTGGGAATAAAGGTGGTTTTCCGAAACCACTTTCACCAAGATGCGGTATCACATGTTTCAAAATGTCAAACTACCACTCATGGAATGGGTGATGGCTAGTCAGATCACCCCGTTTCACTTGTTCGGTACTTCACAGCTGTATGACGTCAGCTGAACGCCGCCATATAACGAACTCAAAATATAATCATTTGAAATGGATTAGCCGAGCATGGCAACCCAACGCACTTGTACGTAGTCTATCTGTGATTCATAATTGAGATTGTATAACTACCAATCCTCAAGTATGGAGACATCAGTTTATCCATAATGGATTAATCTCCAAATTGCTCGACTTTATGCTCTCTATAAAATCATTTCGGTATCTACAAACTGAGGTACATGGACAAGGCTAAATCCAGTGAGACTGGTTATTCGAGTAACATGCTAGACTTTCCTGTGAATAAGGAGGAAAGGGTAGTTGTGCATATACTAGCGACTAAGTTTCTCACAGAACCTGCCACCGAATCTACATTGGAAGTCAAGATGAATCATGTTATGAAGGATTTAGTTATCAATAGGCCAGTTGCTAAGAAGAAAAGTAGCAAGCGACAGAAGAAGGAAACCATAGCTGAAACGACCGAAAGTGTTGGAGAGAATCAACTGGTCTAGTTAGATTCTTTAAAGCAGGAGATCGCTAAGCTGAAATGAGTCCTCAACTAAAATTAGGTGTATTTCAACGAATTTTGGAACATGGGGGGTAGCAGAGGTAAGGGACTCCAGAGATGATAGGCCTGTTCTTAAACGGTCATTTTACAACATGATAACTGTTATCATTCCCTTTTTTTGTAATTTTGGGATTAATACAATTATATAAATGCAGAAGCGGACTTTGGACTGTTTATTACAAGATTCTAACTGGTGGTGTTATGAGTCTTGTTTTCTTTCATAGTATGCTTTTCTTGTAAGCTTATATTTCACTTCCATCAGTCTAAATCAGAGGAATATAAAGCTCATAATTCTTCCCTGAAATGCTCTCGGCTTAACAATTTAGATTATATTTATTTTTTCACAACCAACTCTGAATTCATTTTAAATAATGCTCTGATGCGTTTGTGTGTTTCTTTTTCCTCTAATATCATGAAAATTTTCTGTTAACTCAGACTCATCGCCTTGCAAACGACTTCACGCGCACAAAAATTCAACTTGTACACCCATATTTATCATGCACAATAATACTAAAAGGTAAATCGTGCTTCCGCGCATTGATGTCCCCTATGCATTTCTTCTCCGTCGCACCAATAGCTTGCGCACACTACTTTTGCGTTGTGCGCCAATATCCACTACAAACAGTTTTGGTATCGCGCACTGATATTCTACATGTATTTCTCCCTATGAATTGCACCATGTCGAAGTTCAATATGCCTCACTACGCACAACAATCTGCGCACACCATTGACTACACTGTCGCGAGACAAATTATACTCATACTATGCGCGCACCAACCAACTCCTCTGTGTTTTGCAATGTTGCGCACACCACATGCACATTACTATGTGTGTGCTCACCGCACAAATTCTAAACTCAGTGCGTGCATCCGCACACAATATTCTTCCGCGCGGTGCCACAATTTTCCGCGCACACCTTCACGCCAACATTTTCCATGGACGCTCTGTGACTTGAAATTTGGTCACTTTGAAATTAATCTCTGGTGAATATTCGCTTCGACTGAACCTTTCCGGCCCATCCAGGCTCAGTGTTGGAACTGAAGCTCTGATACTATACTGTAACATCCCCGACGTCACACCAGTCGGGCATGCCACTCCTTAGATGCTTTACTTAGCTCTGAAACTGCCTTTGTAACATTCCCAGCCTTCGAAGGGTCAGGCTACACGAGGGAACGCTTTCATTCTCTCGCTGCAGAACATACTGTAACAGACCCAGTATTCAACTGAGCTATGCCACATAAATTTTCTCTTCAAACTGCATGCAATTATAACATATACATACAACACTCTTGGGGAAGATTTACATAGAACGTAAACAAACAATCACATTCTGTAAATATACAATTTCATACTGAAATAACAGTAAACACAGACATGCAACATATATAGGGAAATACCCATGAACATACAGACAGTTATAATCACACATATGATAAACTGTAACTTATCACACGATTGGTACTTATCTTGAAAAGATTGTCACCAACTACGTACATACCTTCCATGAACCTCCTAGCCTTATACTACACTGTTCATCACTCTCAACAGTGACTCACCCTTGAGCTAGGACTAAACTCCACCAGGGTAAAGGGATTCCTAACCAGGCTAAAGGCTCATGGACAATAGGAAAGACCCCGTCTAGAGTGCTCACTCAGCTAACATCCTACAATCTCTCATTCCCCACATGCCTATCCCACCCAAGGAAGTGTTCCCCTTCTTTTCTCAACAGTCCCTCGAATACCCCACTTCCCTTCCAAGGCTTCACCAACAGGCTAGACCGGAAGTCTCAGAGCACTGTAGCTGCAATTTATCACTGTAGTGTCCCCAAGGCCGAGCCCCGTACAGATCATGATATATGCAAATGAATTGTAAATGTGTTCTATATGCTGGTGAGCCAAGTTTTGTATAAGCTGGAAGGCTTATGTGTTTGTTAGGCCAGGGAGCCTAAGTGTTGAAGGCCAGGAGCCTGTTGATGTATTTGTATGTATACAGATCAATTGATAAAATATAAACACCGCCAGTGCAGACCGACCACGATGAATGAGTGATGGGGGACTGAGCGTCCATAGAGTGGGCAAGGAATTAGGAGCTGGAAGGTGGGAAAGGGGTTGAGTGTTGAGCCTAGGGGATAAGCCTAGGGGGCTTAGGCCTGGAATAATATTTTAATAATATTTCCTAAAAGCCATGTGCATATTATTTTACCCTAAGTCCTTTTGGAAGGACACATGAATTCCCAAGTGGTGGGAGGAAGGCGTACAAATGGAACACATGCAGTTCCCAGGGTGACAAGTGTCAACCCTGGTGCATGCAAATAAAACCGATGAAGAAAGCCGTGAGGGGGGTTGGCATCCATTCGATCCCACTGCCTGAGCGAGAGCCAGGTAAGCCAGTCTGCAAGAGACCTGCATGTAATCCTGATACAGGGAAGAACGCCTGTGCTGTCCTAAAGAATAGGTGTACATCCTGACCCGTGAGCGTGGAGTCTGTGTCTGTCTCTGAGAAATCCCATGTACGCATTTCTTGAACCCGAACCCTGTGTTGAACTCAAGTGGAAGAATCCCTGGTTGTTCGGGAAAAGATGAGCTAGCCTGTGCGTGGAGCCCTGTTTCGAAAACATCACCGTGAGATCATCTGTGATTGCTGAACCGGTTGGGGAAGTCTTTATCTGTGTTCCCCGTGGGTTGTTGTGACCACGCAGTATTGGACCACGTGAGGCTTGTTGGCCTATGAGTGACTCCTCCAGGTGAGAGAGTGCGCAGAGGGAGAAGATAACTCCTGGAAGAAACCCTGTAGCTGCCATGGAGCCCGGAGACTTCCGGTCCGGTCTGTTCCTGTAACCCAAGGTAAGGGAGACTGGCAACCGAAGGACTGTCTAGGTGACAAAGAAGGTGCACTCTCCTGGGGTAGAACAAGCATGTGGGGAATGAGGGTCTGTGGGCAGTGAGCGTGGGAGATTCCTGGGAGAGCTTCTTCCTGGTTGTTGTGTATGTGATATCTTCCCTGTAACCTCAGCCTACCTAGGATTCCTTGCCTTGGGGGTGAGCTCGGTCCCAGCTTGGGGGTGACCTACTGTTGAGCTGATGAACAATGTGGTCTAAGGCTGGGAGGTTCGTGGAAGGCCTGCACTTGGTTGGTGATTTCTACAGCTACTTAAAACATAAGTATCTGAGTTATGTTCATGTATCATGTTTTCCGCTGTTTAAATGAATTACTGTTGAATGCTATGATTGTTTAATTGTAACAATAACTTATATATTTTACTCTGAGAATTAAGTGTGTTTAATTGTGTTAAATGCATGTGGTTATAATTGCTGTACGAATTATGTAAACATTCATGTATAGAATGGTAACTGAGAGGTTTGGAAACCTGGGTAGTGAGAAGGGTGCACTAAAAATTGATTGTAGTGTCCCCAAGGCCGAGCCCCGTAAAGATCATGATATATGCAAATGAATTGTAAATGTGTTCTATAGGCTGGTGAGCCAAGTTTTGTATAATATGGAAGGCTTATGTGTTTGTGAGGCTAGGGAGCCTAAGTGTTGAAGGCCAGGAGCCTGTTGATGTATTTGTATGTATACAGATCAATTAATAAAATATAAACACCGCCAGTGCAGACCGACCACGATGAATGAGTGATGGGGGACTGAGCGTCCACAGAGTGGCAAAGGAATTCGGGGCTGGAAGGTGGGAAAGGGGTTGAGTGTTGAGCCTAGGGGCTAAGCCTAGGGGGCTTAGGCCTGGAATAATATTTTAATATTATTTCCTAAAATCCATGTGCATATTATTTTACCCTAAGTCCTTTTGGAAGGACACGTGAATTCCCAAGTGGTGGGAGGAATGCGTACAGATGGAAAACATGCAGTTCCCAGGGTGACAAGTGTAAACCCTGGTGCATGCAAATAAAACCGATGAAGAAAGTCATGAGGGGGGTTGGCATCCATTCGATCCCACTGCCTGAGCAAGAGCCGGGTAAGCCAGTCTGCAAGAGACCTGCGTGTAATCCTGATACAAAGAAGAACGCCTGTGTTGTCCTAAAGAATAGGTGTACATCCTGACCCGTGAGCGTGGAGTCTCTGTTTATCTCTGAGAAATCTCGGGTGCGCATTTCCTGAACTGGAACCCTGTGTTGAACTCGAGTGGAAGAATCCCTGGTTGTTCGGGAAAAGCTGAGCTAGCCTGTGCATGGAGCCCTTTTCTGAAAACATCACTGTGAGATCATGTGTGATTGCTGAACCGGTTGGGGAAGTCTTTGTCTGTGTTCCCTGTGGGTTGTTGTGACCACGCAGTATTGGACTGCGTGAGGCTTGTTGGCCTGTGAGCGACTCCTCCAGGTGAGAGAGTGCGCAGAGGGAGAAGAGAACTCCTGGAAGGAACCCTGTAGCTGCCATGGAGCCCAGAGACTTCCGGTCCGGTCTGTTCCTGTAACCCAAGGTAAGGGAGTCTGGCAACCAAAGGACTAT
>SNQJ01S0012718.1:192893-216818 GCA_010110895.2 Picea sitchensis | reverse complement strand
GCATGAAGAAGTTATGCGGGCAGAGTACCCGCATCTTTTTGAAAATTTTGAAAGACTTGCAGAGACAGTGTAAGTTGCACTGAGGACAATGCAAAAATAAGGGGAGGGGGATTGTAGTGTCCCCAAGGCCGAGCCCCGTACAGATAATGATATATGCAAATGAATTGTAAATGTGTTCTACAGGCTGGTGAGCCAAGTTTTGTATAAGATGGAAGGCTTATGTCTTTGTTAGTCCAGGGAGCCTAAGTGTTGAAGGCCAGGAGCCTGTTGATGTATTTGTATGTATACAGATCAATTAATAAAATATAAACACCGCCAGTCTAGACCGACCACGATGAATGAGTGATGGGGGACTGAGCATCCATAGAGTGGGCAAGGAATTAGGGGCTGGAAGGTGGGAAAGGGGATGAGTGTTGAGCCTAGGGGGCTTAGGCCTGGAATAATATTTTAATATTATTTCCTAAAATCCATGTGCATATTATTTTACCCTAAGTCCTTTTGGAAGGACACGTGAATTCCCAAGTGGTGGGAGGAAGGCGTACAGATGGAACACATGCAGTTCCCAGGGTGACAAGTGTCAACCCTGGTGCATGCAAATAAAACCGATGAAGAAAGCCGTGAGGGGGGTTGGCATGCATTCGATCCCACTGCCTGAGCGAGAGCTGGGTAAGCCAGTCTGCAAGAGACCTGCGTGTAATCCTGATACAGAGAAGAACGTTTGTGTTGTCCTAAAAAATAGGTGTACATCCTGACCCATGAGCGTGGAGTCTGTGTCTGTCTCTGAGAAATCCCGTGTGCGCATTTCCTGAACCGGAACCCTGTGTTGAACTCGAGTGGAAGAATCCCTGGTTGTTCAGAAAAAGCTGAGCTAGCCTGTGCGTGGAGCTCTGTTCCGAAAACATCACCGCGAGATCATCTGTGATTGCTGACCCGGTTGGGGAAGTCTTTGTCTGTGTTCCCCGTGGGTTGTTGTGACCACACAGTATTGGACTGCGTGAGGCTTGTTGGCCTGTGAGCGACTCCTCCAGGTGAGAGAGTGCGCAGAGGGAGAAGAGAACTCCTGGAAGGAACCCTGTAGCTGCCATAGATCCCGGAGACTTCCGGTCCGGTCTGTTCCTGTAACCCAAGGTAAGGGAGACTGGCAGCCGAAGGACTGTCTAGGTGACAAAGAAGGTACACTCTCCTGGGGTGGAACAGGCATGTGGGGAATGAGGGTTTGTGGGCAGTGAGCATGGGAGATTCCTGGGAGAGCTTCTTCCTGGTTGTTGTGTATGTGCTATCTTCCCTGTAACCTCAGCCTAGCCTAGGATTCCTTGCCTTGGGGGTGAGCTCGGTCCGAGCTCGGGGGTGACCTACTGTTGAGCTGATGAACAGTGTGGTCTAAGGCTGGGAGGTTCGTGGAAGGCCTGCACTTGGTTGGTGATTTCTATAGCTACTTAAAAAATAAGTATCTGAGTTATGTTCATGTATCATATTTTCCGCTGTTTAAATGAATTACTGTTGAATGCTATGATTGTTTAATTGTAACAATAACTTATATATTTTACTCTGAGAATTAAGTGTGTTTAATTGTGTTAAATGCATGTGGTTATAATTCCTGTACAAATTATGTAAACATTCATGTATAGAATGGTAACTGAGAGGTTTGGAAACCTGGGTAGTGAGAAGGGTACAGTACAAGCACCTTCAGGAATCAATTCGCCATCAATTCTCTCACTCATAGAATTGCTCACGGGCCTAACAACCCACCTCTTCAATTTCCCACGGGATTTACAACCCACTTCTTTAATCCCGCTCCCAAGCTAAGTAGGTACACCAACAAGAAATGGTTATGGAAACAGGCTCTGATACTGTGAAATGAATGTCCCAAGGATAACTGACTGTCTGAGTGAAAAATGGTCATGGAATCATTGACTGGATGACTGAATGATGGAAGGAATCATAGGCGAGATCCTCATAAGAATGATTGTGAGAATGATGGTAAGGATGTTCGTCAGAATGATGGTGTAGGTTTCCAAAGAGATAAGTCCCCACGATATGTATGCATGTCCCCAACTTGACACTTGTCATGTTGGAAGCTACTTTGGTCCACTTGTCCCCAACTTTAGAACTTAGGATAGAATAATTATCCATACTTTATGTTTCAAGAAATATTAATATAATATTCCTTTTTGGATTTCCCTTTCCCTAACTGGTGAAGTTTAGTCCCCCATCTCTTTTATCATGGTCGGTCTGCGCGCAACGATGTATTTTATATTAATCATGAGACATATACAAAATAGGCACGCTGGCCTTTAACATCTAGGTGCACTGGCCTAATTCCAAAACATAAGCATCCCAACTGATCATAACTGGCTCACTAGCCTATAATACATATCATATACACGAGGTTTGTTGATCCCCATACTGCACACACTTTAGTTACTACACACGGTATCCGGTTATGTGCACACTACATCATTTTACTTTGTAGTACTTGCGCGCACTATACCATGAAAGGTGCATTACAAAATGATGTCAAAACAGCTCACCAGCTTAAGTACACTTACATTACATTTACAACTGGGTTCGGCCGAGGGATATTAAATATCTCCAACATGATCTGTTGTATATGCCTACTTTGCATATCTACCCTTCTCTCATGGGATTATGGTTCTTCATACAACTCAACAAACTCCATGATGTCTGCTTCCTCTTCTGCTGCAGGCTCCTGTACTACAGTCGCCTCCTATTCAACTTCCTGGATAAAAATTTTGAGCAATTCTGTTGAATTCTCTTCTCCTTCTGCTGGAGAAAACATCTGTGTCTACTCCTTCTCCTCCTCTTTGAAAATCTCTGCTGGTTGTCCTTCTATTTCTATACCTGCAACACTTATACTATCCTCTACTTGGCTTCTTGGAAGGAATGATTTGATTCCTCCAATGATCAGAACACTCGTCTGATCCTCCTCCTTTGTGATGTAAGTATTTAACTTCTCATCATATTCATTCACATGGTTTGCAAATCCACATGAGCCTTCTCCTATCAACAGTCCTTGTTGACCTAAACTCACTTTTGATCTCCTGAGACTTTCAGACAGTCTCATTTCCCTTCCCTAGCCCACCTAGAAATTTGGGATTTCTCTCCTACTCTCCTAGTAGTCTATGAGATATCCTGATCCCATCTCATTTCCCACCTAGAAATATGAATTTCCACTACTTTCCTCCTAACAGTCTATGAGATCCTCAATTGATCTCATCTGATTTCCCACCCGGCAATATGAAAATCCATATCTGCCTCCTGGCAGTTTATAAGACCTGTAACTGATCTCCCTTCCTCATCAATGAGGGTTTATCCGACTTCTAGATCATAAATGCAAACCAACTCCTCCTCTGTGTCACTGAGGTTTTCATCATTCCTCAACCACCTTTTCAACTCTTATTGCTTCTTTCTGGCCAACAATGTTTGAACATGCCATTTTACTTTCCTGTTCAGAGGCCATTGGTACCTCCAGGGTACCTTTGCCTCCTGTTGCATATTCAATGCTAGCCTATCAATATTTACTCTTATCTCTATGATCTCCATATCTATATTTGGCTTGATTTTATGCTGGTGGCCTTCTCTATGACCACGTTCATGGACTTCAGTAGCCATTTTCACCCTCTTCTTACCCTCTTGGCAAGTTTGTCGATTACTCTGTATTCGAGAGCACCTCCAACTTTTCCTACAACTCACGTGGATATCTGCTGACTGTTGTAGACTTGCAACAATCCTTCAAACGAAGCATCAGTACTCTGTCTCTTTATTCACTTGTTGTCTACAGGAAAATTTCTGCTTCTGATACTACTTGACGTAGCCAGACTCTATCCTTTCACTGTCTCTCCTTTGTCTATTGTCTGCAAACAAAATAACGAATTTCTCCTCTCTCTCCTTTGTCTGATGTCTGTAAACAAAAATTATGCTCTAATACCAACTGATGGTATCATACTATTTCCTTTGTCTCCTTCGCCTGAAATCTAAAGACGAAATCATGCTCTGATATCACCTGATGTAGCCCCTCTCCCCTCCTGGGGGTTCTGCGATCTCCCGGTCTAGGATCTTTCAATATACTGAGTTATATCAACTCTTCGGGCCCTTGCTAGACCCAAATTAACTAACATAGGTCCCCTTTTAGCTTCTCGTGCAAGTTCTGTGATACCCGCGACCTCTTCTTGCATGTTTCTGAAAATCAAATTTGAGGTGCTAACTACTTTTTCATTATCCCCTTCCTGCATATGGCCCTGGGCTATGGCCTCACGTAAATATGTGATTGTGGGGTGGACTAAAGTGGTTTAAGACCACACTGATTTTCTCCCCGCAATTCACCTCCAACTGCCATGTATTCCTTTCCCAATACCGTGGTTTCAATTGTGTCTCGCTCTAATATATTTAACGTTCGAGCACGTTCTAGCCCGCAATCCATCTCGACCGCCGATCTTCTAACCTCGACGGTGTTTCAGGATAAATGGATAAGATATGTTCTCTTTGCTTGTCTCCTCTCTTCCATTCACGTGCGTTCCCAGATCTACACGATATGTCGACACGTACCCCCCTTTCAAACCAACGACTACCGTTGATTTCTCCCTTTCGGCCTTCGGGAGTTTCAACTCTCAACTCTTTGCTTCTTCATGAGTGATTTCTCTGAAATGGCAGATCGTCTGCCACGTATCCTCCTCAATCAATGGATTTTCTTCCACCTCGGGACTTTGTCCCCTTCAACTAGATCAACGGTCCTTCGACCTCTTTCTCGATCAACGGTCGAGATCTCCTTTGGGGTTTCAGAGTTTTCGCCCTCTGCTTTCCTTCAGAGTTCTAGATCTGGCATCGCATGTCCACCTTCAAATTGATGGATTTCATCCTCTTCGGGACTTCGTCCTTTGGAATTATCAAACCTCAACTTATTCATGATCTACTTCCCCCAGATCATTTTACTCGGAATCCACGATATAACAACACGTGTCCTCCCACAGATCGACGACTCCCAGCTGCTTCGGCTATTGGGCTTTGGCGATCTCAAATTCTCCTCCTTCACTTTCTCCTGAAGTTCACGATCTATTGACATGTACCCTCTATATCTCGCGGTCCATATTCACTTCATCTCTTCGGGCTTCTTTCAACTGAAGACAACAGATTTCATCCACGTATCCTCTGGATATCGCGGTCCAGGATTCTCTTCGTCTCTTCGGCTCTTTGGGCCTTGGGAGTTTCAAACTCCTACACACTTGTTACTGCCGAAGTTCTTTCACCTAGATTTTCATATCTGTTGACACGTACCCTCTTGACAACCAACGGTCAGGATCTACTTCGGCGATTTCACCTCCTCCCTGTCCACAAACTTCCGAAGTTGTGGATCTTGCGCCACCTATCCCTTGTGATGATGGATGGTCCCAAATCACTTCAGTACTTTAGAAAGTATGCTCCCCTATGTACACAAAGGATTATATCTCGTGCACTTTACCTTGATCAGACGACTGTCGATCCTTTGTGCTCAGATCCAACGGCTAGGATCTATTTCCTCCTCAGCGCTCTCCTTTTCTTTCTTGGACGCTGACCTAACGGTCCAAACTTCTCCACACAAACAATATGACGGCTGTTGTCACTCCTCCTCCTGAGATTTTGAATTCTTCCAACCTGGACGAGTTTTTTAGATGTTCAAAGGCATCGGACTTTGCTCCTCCTATGAGCCCGACTTCTTGGGTCTTGTATGCGTTTCTTGGAAGCTATCCCTCCTGAGCTTTAGGACTTGGAATAAGTTTGTCTATGTTCATTCTCTGCACTATCTCTTCTGAGATTTTTAACTGACTCAAAACTCCAAAGGGTCTCGGCCCTTCTGTTTCCTTTCAATGGAAAAATTTGTGCCCTCCTGGCAACCTCCTGCTCAATGCATGCCTTGCAGAGCTCCTTCTTATAGAGTGTTCAATAACTTTGTCTCTCTGTGCCTTCTCTGCATAGATTCCTCCTCCAAGGTATTCAATAATGTTGAGGTTCCTCTTTGAGTTCTGTGATCACTCTGGTGCGTCCTCCTGGCATGTTCTTTTCTGACTCCACAGAGTTCAGTTGCGCACTCCTTGCGCTGGCTACAAAACCTCAAATGTTTTTTTGTGCACTCCTTGCAGAACTGTAAGAACCCAAAACAATATTTATAACTCACCGAATATAAATAAATCTATATTCCTACTACAGATGAAATCTATCATGCATATACAACATACATAAACACACAGATAACATTAACAGAATACAGATAATTCATAAACACACCATGTGGAGGAAAAACTGTTTTTCTTTCTATTAAGATGAATGTCTGTTTACAAATGTGTACATAGACTGGACTACAACACAGTCTCAAATATTTCTCTCCTACTCCTATTCTTGAGCTTTCGAGCTTCTCAAGATCTTCTCTCGGAATCCTCTTCCTAACTCTAAAAACTCTTATCCTCTTGAAATATGATACAAAGATCTATTTACAAAAGAGGGGCTCTACGGGCCTATCCTCTCCTTCACCTAACCTCATCTATTACATTGAATTTTCATAAATTTCCATCAAATATAAATTTAATCTAGATCCATCAACCTGTCAGCCATTAAAGGCGACCTTATATCCTGCCTTTACAAAGGCATGGATTGATTTTCACTCAACCTTACAACATTAATCCCTATAGGATCATATTTCAAATTTAAAAAATGGGAGGTTCAGTGCCTCTCCCTTTCTCCAATGCACTCCTTTCTCCTTGGAGTTGTCCTCCTTCTCCTCTGTTAAGTTGCTGCTACTGTTGCTTCTCCTTATTCCCTGTTGTTATGGAAGGATCTCCTCTATTGATCTTCCTCCTGCTGGTAGCTTCTTGTGATGACCTTAAAATCAGCTCTCTTAGCTCCTCTATCACCTTGTCCAACTACTCTATTGGATGGTTCTCCTTATGCAGTCTTCTCTGTCGCATTACCCATGTTGTTTTCTTCTTCTGTGGCATTAGATTTCCACCTTGCCGCAAACTCCAGTTCTACAGTATCATTACTGAGATGTTGCTCAGCTTCCTTCTCTGACATATTGGCTTTTGTCACCTCCTCTTGTGTTGGTTCAACTCCAATTTCTTCCAGATGTTCCCTTGGCGGGTATGCTCCTCCATATGTATCTTACCTGATCTATTGGATATGCCTACTTTGCATATATGCCCTTCTCTCCATGGATTCCATTTCTTCATACAACTCAACAAAATCCATGCTATATTCTTCCTTTTCTGCGGCAGGCTCTAGTACTGCAGTCACCTCCTGTTCAGCTTCCTGGTTGAAAATTTTGAGCAATTCTATTGAATGCTCTTCTCCTTCTGCTGGGGAAAACATCAGTGTCTTCTCCTTCTCCTCCTCTTTGAAAATATTTGTTGGCTTTCCTTCTGTTGCTGTACCTTCAACACTTATACTATCCTCTTCTTGGCTTCTTGGCAGGAATGATTTGATTCCTCCAATGATCAAAACACTCCTCTGATCCTCCTCCTTTGTGATGGAAGCATTTAAATTATAATAATCTTCATTCACATGGTCTGCAAATTCACATGAAACTTATCCTATCATCACTCCTTTCTGACCTGAGCTCACTTCTGAGCTTGTGAGACTTTCATACATTGTCATTTCTCTTTCCTTTCCCACCTGGCAATTTGGGATTTGTCTTCTTCTCTCCTGGAAGTCTATGAGATCTCCTGGTCCCATCTCATTTTCTACTTGGAAATATGAATTTCCACTATTGTCCTCCTGACATTCTATGAGATCCTCAATTGATCTCATCTCATTGCCCACCTAGAAATATTAAAATCCATCTCTTCCCTCCTGGTTGTTTATGAGACCTGTAACTGTTCTCCCTTCCTCATCATTGAGGGTTTCTCCGACTTCTGGCTCACAAATGAAAACCAACTCCTCCTCTGTGTCACTAATGTTTCCAACATGCCCCAACCACCTTTTCAACTCTTGTTGCTTCTTTTTGGCCAACAACTTTTGAACAGACCATTTTACTTTCATGTTCAGAGGCCATTCGTACCTCCAGGGTACCTTTGCCTCATGCTGCATATTCAATGCTAGCCTCTCCATCTTTTCTCTTATCTTTGTGAGATCCAGATCCATCTATGGATTTATTTTCTGTTGGTGGCCTTCTCTCTGACCATGTTCATGGCCTTCAGTAGCCATTTTCACCCTCTTCTTACCATTGTGGCAAGTTTGTGGATTACTCTGTATTCAAGAGCATCTCCAAGTTTTCCTACAGCTCATGTGGTTGTCTGCTTGATCCAGGTGGATATTGGTGGCCACCCGCCTATTCCACTTATACCCCCACCATTGTTTCTTGTAGTTTTTCAGTTTCCTTAATTGTAGCACAATTTACTTTTTTGGCAGTTTTGCGGGACTTGAACTTTCAGAGCCATTTTGAGGCCCTAAACGATGTTTTCTAGGCATCGAACGTTTGACGAATATGAGTCTGTCTCAGACTCGATATTATCTATCAACAATTATATTCCTCAGATAGATATTTCTAACAATGTATCATGTGCGTCAAACAAAGATAGTATGCCAAAGTTACGACCCCGAAAAATTGATGTACCAATTAACTCCGACGGGGCCCATATTCCGGCGTTTCTTCTCCTAGGGTTAAGTTTTTGGATTTTTAGGGTTTCCATTGTTTCAAAATAATAAATAGGCCTTCGAGCCTCATTTTAAAAAAGATTTCAGAGGCCTGTAGCTACCACATATCTTCTTAGAGTTACCAACTCCCTAGGTAGTTTATTTCCATTCTGTCTGTAAACAAATTTCAGTTCTTTGATATTAATGAAATGAAGTGTTATATCCGTTGCATCTTTATATTCAGGGTTATTTGTGTATTCTTTTGAGTTCCTTCATAAATTTGGATCAGTGGTATCAGAGCGGTCTTCTCTTTCTCGATCCTTCTTTGCATGTCCCCAACGAGGTCGAGGTATAAGGAGTTAGGGCTTGATTTGGTTGAACCTTTGTAAGATTAGCCTCACAAACCCCGACGATTGCCCATGGGGAATGAAAATAAAGATGAGGGAGCAGGAGATCCTATCAAAATATTGCTTGAGGAGGCCCTTAAAAAACAAAGGAACGTGATGATGGATACCTTCACCCAGATCCTTCAATGATTTCCCACTGTCGGCGCATCTGCATCCAACAGCCACTTTGGAGGCGCAACCCCTTTTAAGGTACAAGTAAACTTTGACATTCCATATTTGATGACCAAATAGACGCAGACGCCGTATATAGATGGTTGAATCTATTAGAAGGATATTTCTTGGTTCATGACTTTTCCATCCAGGAGAAGATTATTTTTTCACCGCTCAAATCCGCCCCCCATGTCAAAGACTAGTGGGAAGCCTACTGTGAGAAAAAGGACGAGGAGGAACCCTCTCTATTCTCGGCCGTACCAACTTGGAATTCTTTCCGATATGCCATCAAGGAAAAATATTATCCCATGGGGAGATATGAGGACAAGTACATACAATGGACTACGCTGCGGTAGCAAAGGGATCAAGATGTGCATGAGCTGACGAATTTGTTCCATACCCTGCGCACAAAGTTGGGTATCAAATATTCAAAAAAAAATCCGGTGTTGAAGTATCACAGTTGTCTGCACATATAAATTCAGGAGGAAAGGGAGTTCGTCGACATCTCCTCTGTTGGTACGACATACCGGTATGCTACCAATATTGAGCATAAATTCAAATAGAAGAAGCGAGACTTTGGATATATGAATCAAAAGAAAGCGAAAGTTGCCCCCAAACCGCAGAACAAAGGAAAAATCCAAGGCATGGCAGCTCAAGAAAACCTGCCAAAGACACAAGAAAAGAACAACACTATGAAGTCGAAGAAGGACAAGAGAAAGTGGTGTGAGTTCTTTGAGATCTTCACTCACAACATAAGTGAGTGTCGGGCCAAACAGTCACTGGTGGAAGAGATGAGGGCCTCTGAATCAGATGCATGCTCTGACATTGAATCAAAACCCGAGAAGGGGAATGAAAGAGGGAAGCATATTATTGATGTGGATACCAACGCCATCATTGCCACCCTGAAGATCTAACAGGATGGACCAGAAGATCCAGAGGAGAAGGAGCGTTTCTTCCACTCCCATGTGTGGGTAAAGGGTTCCTCGCTACAGTTCATTGTCGACAGTGGGAGCCAAAAGAACCTCATTTCAGCAGATATCATGAAGCGGTTGGGATTGACGACCACAACATACCCAAAACCATACACCATCGGGTGGCTTCACCAAGGAAGTGATCTTTGCGTCAGCAAGCAGTGTCGCCTTCCCTACAACATCAAGCCCTTCATTGATGAGGTATTATGTGACATTTCTCCTCTTGATGTTTTTGATGTATTATTAGGCTAACCATACTTATGGAAGCGACATGCTATGTATGAGTCCTGACCTTGCGTTGTTTTTGTTACCTTGGGAAATAAGTTGTACAAGATACCAGAGGTACCACTGCCTACCACTATCTCTTTGGTTATTGCAAAACAATGTAGTAAGCTCATTTCCAAAACCTGGATTTTTTTTTTCTTGATGATCCGCCCTTAGGGAAAGAATAATATTGTGGCCATGACCTCTAGACAGGGCTCCTCTGCATGACAACAACAAATACACAAGGTCATGGAGGATTTTTGGGACATCTTCACCTCTCCCGTAAGGGTGCCTTTGCACTGCCAGGTCAAGCACCCCATCGATATGACCCTAGGTGCACCGCTTCCCAATGGATCAATCTATCGACACTCTGTTCTGGAGAATGATGAAATCAAGAGGCAGATTTAGAATATGTTGCAGAAAGGTCACATCTGACCAAGTTCATCACCCTGTGGGAGCTCAATCGTGTTGGTGCAGAAGAATTATGGGACTTGGAGACTCTGTATTGACTATCGGGCGTTGAACAAGATCATTGTCTCGAATAGGTACTCGATCCCACAAATTGATGACCTTCTGGACCAATTCAAAGGGGAAAAATATTTCAGCATGATTGAATTGAAGTCTGGGTATCACCAGGTACCAATCGAACCGTCAAATGTGTCGAAGACTGCCTTCAAATCCAAGGAGGGTGTTTTCGATTGGTTGTTCATGCCTTTCGGGTTGACGAATTCTCCCGCAACCTTCATGAGGCTAATGGATGACATATTGCGGCCATTCACTAGATCATTTGTATTAGTGTACTTGGATGATATCCTGATCTTCAGCCAGACTTGGGAAGAGCACCTCCACCACATCCGACAGGTCCTCCAAACACTATGGAAACACAAGTTCTGTGCCAATTTGGAGAAGTGCACTTTTGGAATGACCCAGGTTTAGTATCTAGGATACATTATTGATGAGCATGGGGTGCATGTGGATCCAACCAAGATCCAAGTCATCTGGGATTGGCCAGCCCTGACCAGTCTAATAGAGCTTCGTATCTTTCTGGGTCTTGATAATTTCTACCGCAAGTTCATGTTGGGATTCTCTCATATCACTTGGCCCTTGAGTTAAGTCACCAAGGGAGGAGCGAAAGGAAAATTCTTTTGGTTGTAATCTCAATAGAAGGCGTTCGTAGAATTGAAACATCRCCTCTGTTGTGCCCCAATGMTCACATTACCATACCTGCAACAACCATTTGAGATCGAGACAGATGCCTCTGACTATGCTATTGGGGAAATTCTTACTCAACAAAGGCATCCACTGGCATATCAAAGTGTGACATTGTCTGAAAGTATCCCACTTATGACAAAGAAATTTATTCCATTGTGCAGGCTTGCCTACAATGGAAGCATTTCATTTTGGGCAAGGAAACGATCATCCACACAGACCACTAACCCCTGCAGTTCATACAGACACAAGGGAAGTTGTAGAATGATCGCCATCAAAAGTGGTCCACATATATGCAACATTTTCATTTGAACATCAAGTACAAGAAGGGAAACACCAATAATGTTGCATATTTCCTCAGCCGACCACCGATCGTGGCGATAACCACTGTGATCAACTCTTATGGGCACGATACTTTTGATTGGCCACTTCTCTACAAGAGCGATCTAGAATTTAGACACACATACAAGACTCTCTTGGAGGGTAACCGAGTTCCAAATTTTCACCTCCAGGATGCACTACTATGTCACCTAGGACACCTTTGTGTTCCTTCAAGCAAGCATGCCAAGATGATTTGGGAAGCGCACTATAGTCGGGTCGTTGGGCATTTTGAGGTCGAAAAAATAGTGGAAGTACTGCAGAAGTATTTCTATTGGCCAATCCTTTTTCATGATGTCGAGAAGTACATCAGATCCTACACTGCCTACACCATTGCCAAACTGACCGTCAAGAAGCAAGGCCTCTATACTCTGCAACCTACTCCTAGTCAACCTTGGGAATCCATATCCATGGATTACATGTCGGGCCTTCCTTCTACTAAGCATGGAAACAACTATTTTTTCGTGGTCGTCGACAGATTCTCGAAGATGGCCATTATGGCAGCCTGCAAGAAGAATATCACAACAGAAGCCACTATTAAACTCTTCTTTGAATGAGTGTGGGTACACTTTCGGATCCCATAGTCTATCATCTCATATCGGGACATCAGGTTCCTCAGTACATTTTGGTCAAGCTGCTAGTCAATGTTGGACACCAATCTCACTAAGTCCACAACTTTCCATCCCCAAAATGATGGCCAGACAAAGGTCATCAATAGGATGATCGTACACATTTTTCGCATGTACAACTCAAAGAATCCATGCACATGGGATGATAGCCTCCCCTATGTACAACATAGTTATAACTAGGCCCTCCATAGCTAAACAGAACACAACCTATTTCAGTTGGGCTTGGGATTCCAGCCACTATGTCCCATTGACGTAGCCATGCCCTTTGCAGCTACTCAGGCTGATTCGGCTCATGTCCAGTCTGAAATTTCCAAGGTGGACAACTTCATTTAGTGCATTCAGCACATTCACAAATAGGTTCATGACATATTGGAAAGATCCAATTCTAAGTACAAGCAGTGGCATGATCAACATTGGGTGCAACACAACTTCCAGGTGGGTGATAAAGTGTGGCTACATTTGCAGAAGGAGTGCCTCGCTGGACCCCACTGGAAGCTTCGCTCGCTCCAATATGGGCCATACACCATCACCAAGGATGCAGGGGACAATGCCTTCAAGCTGAGTATTCCACCATTCCTTTTTTTGCACCTAGTGTTCAATGTGGACCGCCTTCGACCCTACTTTCCACCACTACTGGACACATCCGACATGGCATAACAACTCACACTAACAGAGTTAAATCCAGACTGCATGGAACAAGCAAAAATTGATTAGAATATGGACAGATAGATCAAGAACACCCACCAATAGAGGATCCATATATATCGAGTTGTCAAAGTAGGCCAACTCCTTCACCATGGCAAGCGGCTCAACAAGGACCAAGTTCAACAGAAGTTTCCTCATCTCATGGAGGAACTCAACGCAATGGGGACCATTGCTTCCTACGGGGGGAGGAATGATCCAAGTGGATATTGGTGGCCACCTGCCTATTCCACATGGACCCCCACCATTGTTTCTTTAAGTTTTTGAGTTTCCTTAATTGTAGCACAATTTACTATTTTTGACAATTTTTCGTGTCCTGAACTTCTGGAGCCGTTTTGAGGCCCTAAACGACGTTTTTTGGGCATCAAACGACTGACAAATGTGAGTTTGTTCCAAACTCAATTTTCACTATTAGCAGTTGTAGTCCTTAGATATATCTTTCTAACGATGTATCATGTGTGTCAAACAAAGATAGTATGCCAAAGTTACGACCCCGAGAAATTGATGTACCAATTTAACCCAACGGGACCCATATTCTGGTGTTTCATCTCCTAGGGTTTGGTTTTTGGATGTTTAGGGTTTCCATTTTTTCTCAATAATATATAGGCCTTCGAGCCTCATTGCAACACAAATTTCAGAGGCCTGTAGATTCCACATCTCTTCTCAGAGATAAGCTACCCGCGCCCTAGCTAGTTTATTTCCATTCTGTTTATAAACAAATTTCAGTTCTTTGATATTAATGAAATGAAGTGTTATTTCTGTTGCATCTTTGTATTCATGGTTATTTGTGTATTTTGTTGCATTCTTGCATAAATTCAAATCATTGTTGACTGCTTCGGACTTGGAACAATCCTTCACACAGAGCATCAATACTCTGTCTCTTTCTTCACCTTTTGTCTACAAGAAAACTTAGGCTTCTGATACTACTTGACGTAGCCAGACTATCTCCTTTGACCATCTCTCCTTTTTCTGTTGTCTGCAAACGAAATAACGACTTTCTCCTCTGTCTCCTTTGTTTGTTGTCTGCAAAAAAAATTTCTTCTCTGATACCACCTGATGGTATCAAACTATTTCCTTTGTCTCGTTCGCCTGAAATCTACAGACGAAATCATGCTCCGATACCACCTGATGCAATCCCCCTCCCCTCGTGGGGATTTTGTGACCTCCCGGTCTAGGATATTTCAATATACTGAGTTGGATCGAATATTCAGGCCCTTACTAGACCCCAATTAATTAATGTAGCTTCCCTTTTATCTTCTGGTGCAGGTTCTATGATACCCGTGACCTCTTCCTACACATTTCTGAAAATCGAATTTCAGGTGCTAGCTCCTTTTTCATTAGCCCCTTCCTACATATGGCCCTGGGCTATGAACTCACGTAAATATGTGATTGTGGGGTGGCCTAAAGTGGTTTAATACCACACCGATTTTCTCCCCACAATTCACCTCGAGCTGCCACATATCCCTTTCCCAATACCGTGGTTTCAATTGCAGTCCGCTCTCATATTTTTAACATCTGAGGATGTTTTGGCCCCGCAATCCAGCTTGACCGTCGATCTTATGACCTCGATGGTGTTTCGTGATCAACGACTAAGATATGTTCTCTTTTCTTGTCTCCTCTCTTCCTTTCATGTGCCTTCCCAGATCTCCACGATCTGTCGACACATATCCCCCTTTCAAATCAATGACTATGGTTGATTTCTCCCTTTCGGGCTTCAAGAGTTTCAACTCTCAACTCTTTTCTTCTTCAAGAGTGATTTCTCCAAAATGGCAGATCGTCAACCACGTATCCTCCTCAATCAATGGCTCTTCTTTCGCCTCAGGACTTTGGACCCTTCAACTAGATCAACGGTCCTTCGACCTCCTTCTCGATCAATGGTCGAGATATCCTTCGAGGTTTCGACATTTTCCCCCTCTGCTTTCCTTTGGAGTTCTAGATCTGGCGTTGCATGTCCACCTTCAAATCGACTAATCTCGTCCACTTCGAGACTTCGACCTTGAGAATTCTCAAACCTCAACTTATTCACACTCTGCTTCCCCCATATCATTTTACCTGGAATCCAAGATTTAACGACATGTGTCCTTCCGCAGATCGACGAATCCCAACTACTTCGGCTATTGGGGCTTCAAAGATCTCAAATTATCCTTCTTCTCTTTCTCCTAGAGTGCTTTCTCCTGGAGTTCACAATCTGTCGACACGTACCCTCTGGATCTGGTAGTCCAGAATCACTTTGGCTCCTTATGCTGCTTTCAATCAAAGATAACGAATTTCCACCACGTATCCTCTAGATCTCGTGGTCTAAGATTCTATTAAGCTCTTTATCTCTTTAGGATTCATGAGTTTCAAACTCCTACACACTTGTTCCTCCCAGAGTGATTTCAATCGAAGTTTCAGATTTGTTGACATGTACCCTCTTGAAAACCAACAGTTAGGATCTACTTCGACGATTTCACCTCCTCCTTTTCCACAAACTTCCAAAGTTGTGGATCTTGCGCCACATGTCTTTCTTTACGATGGATTGTCCCAAATCACTTCGGGACTTCAAGACTTTAGAAATTCCACTCCCCTATGCACACAAAGGATTAAAGCTCGTGCACTTTACCCTGATCGGATGATTGTCGATCATTTGCACTTAGACTCGACGACTAGGATCTGTTTCCTCCTTAGTGCTCTCCTTTTCTTTCCTGGACACTGACCTAACAGTATAGAATTATCCCCACAACCGATCTGACGACTGTTTTTACTCCTCCTCCTGAGCTTTTGAATTCTTCCGACCTGGAAGAGTTTGGTAGATGTTCAAAGGCCTTGGCCTTTGCTCCTCCTGCGAGCCCAACTTCTTGGGTCTCGTTTGTGTTTCTTTGATGCTATCCCACCTGATATTTGGGTCTTGGAATAAGTTCATCTCTATTCATTCTCTGCACTATCTCTTCTTAGATTTTTAACTGAATCAGAACACCAAAGGGCCCCACCCCTTCTTTTTCCTTTCAAAGGAAAAATTTGTGCCCTCCTCGCAAACTCCTGCTCAATGCACGCCTTGCAGAGATCCTTCTTATAGTGTGTTCAGTAACTCTGTCTCTTTGTGCCTTCTCTGCACAGATTCCTCCTCCAAGGTATTCAGTAACCTTGAGGTGCCTCTTTGAGTTCTATGATCACTTTGGCGTGCCCTCCTGACACATTGTTTTCGAACCCCACAGAGTTCAAATGTGCACTCCTTGCGCTGGCTACATAACCTCAAATGTTCTGTTGTGCACTCCTTGCACAACCGTAAGAACCCAGAAGGATATTTTGAACTCAATGAAGATAAATAAATATATCCTCCTTCTACAAATGAAATCTATCATGCATCTACAACATACATAAACACACAGATAACATTCACATAATACAGATAATTTATAAACACACCATGTGCAGGAAAAACTTATTTTCTTTATATTAAGATGAATGTCTGTTTACAAATGTGTACATATAATGGACTACAACAGATTCTCAATTCTTTCTCTCCTACTCCTATTCCCGAGCTTTCGAGCTTCTCAAGCTCGTCTCTCAGAATTCTCTTCCTAACGCTAAAAACTCTTATCCTCTTGAAATCTAATACAAAGATCTCTTTACAAAAGAGGGGCTCTATGGGCCTATCCTCTCCTTCACCTAACCTCATCTATTACATTGAAGTTTCATAAATGGACATCTGATCTAAATTGAATCTAGAGCCATCAACCTGTCAACCATTAAATGCGATCTTATCTCATGCTTGTACAAAGGCATTGCTTCATTTTCACTCAACCTCACAACATTAATCCCTATAAGATCATATTTCAAATTTAAAAAATGGGAGGGTCGGTGCCTCTCTGTTTCTCCAATGCACGCCTATGTGTTGGCTTGTTGGCACATCTGCTGATGTGGAAGGATGCTCTTGCATCACATGGATTTTATCACATGATTACCAAGATCAACCAAACATAATGACACTAGTATGGTAGTTGTGGACACACTAAGAAAGTCTGCTCACTTCATACCTTCCAAGTCAACTTGCAAGGCAATAGATATTGCTAACATTTTCATGAAAGAGATATTTAGACTGCATGGCATGCCTAAGTAAGTTATATCTGACAAAGATACAAAATATACTTCAAACTTTTGGAAATCTCTGTTTTCTGGTTTTGAAACAAAATTTCTCTTTAGTACAACCTATCACCCTCAAAATCATGGGAAAACAGAGAGGGTAAACCAAGTGTTAGAAGACACGCCGAGGATGCATGTAATGCATCAACCTAAGAAGTGGGAGGACTACCTACCACTGGTAGAATTTTCCTACAACAATGGCTATCAAGAGTCATTAAAAATGAGCCCTTTTGAACCCTTCTATGGAAGGAAATGCGACATTCCAATCAGATGGAACAAACTAGTAGACAGAGTTACAATTGGGCCAGACATACTAAAGGAAATGGAACAACAAGTAATTCAGATTAGACAAAATATGAAGATATCCCAGGATAGACAAAAGAGCTATGCAAACATGAAAAGGACTCCTAGAGAGTTCAAAGCAAGGGATCATGTGTATCTTCGAGTTAGACCCAGGAAAATATCTTTGAGGATAGGAGCGTGTGCCAAGTTGGCATCTTAGTATTATGGACCCTTTGAAGTTTTGGATAGAGTGGGACCAATATCCTATCGGCTAACACTTCCTCCCATAGTGAAGGCACATAATGTTTTCCATGTTTCTTTATTAAATAAGTGTGTACATGATTCTAATCATATTATTGACTGGTCTGTGATTTAGGTGGAACCCGAGGGAGGATTCTCTCTTGAACCTCAATGCATACTAGAGATGAAGGAAAACCCACTCAGGAACTGAACCATTGCATGGTTCAAGGTGCACTGGAAACACTTTGTCCCAGATGAGGCTACATGGGAAATGGAGGATGCCATGAAACAAGCATATCCAATTTTGTTTACTTCTGTACATACAGAGCACATCGATAGATAGAACATCGAGGATGATGTTCCTTTAAGGGGGAGGGGATTGTAATAGCCATGTTTCCCCTAGTTTATAAATATAAATATAACTGGGAAAGAGAGTATGGAGGACTAAATATGTGTGAATGCTTGATTTGATGAACCTTTGTGTAAAAGGGTCAATGTATGAATTTTCAATTATTAATAGAAATTGGATATGTGTTGCACAACTACTAAAAGAGAGATGTTTTACAAGATAGACCATGGATTCTATGATAGAGATGGTGAGGAAAACCATGAATGGTTGATATGACCCTCACCAGACCAGTACCTACTATGTGTAATTGCTCAATATTCCTCTGACTTAGAAATGAATTACCGGTCAGGCTGGTAGTTGGACGACCATCCTCAAGAGTTAATGAGGAGATGGGGCAGGGTACCCATATGTAAGGCTTCCAGTCCTGACCATGAATTGGGATTCAAACCCACACAACCTTTTCGAGGAAGGAAATAAAGGAGGTAATTCAGCGGACAAAGACAAATCTGCGAGATAGAATACTAGCGAAAACTATCTCCAAAGAATAGAAGTGAGGATACTTCGACTTGGGAGTTGAGAGAAACGCTGAGAAGAAATCTTTTTTTGGCTGTAAGAATCCTTGGGAAGGTTTTCTCTACAAGATAATAAATGAGGTTGAAGAGCGTCTTAGGAAGTGCTCATGCAGACCTCCTTTCTTGGAGTAGAGAAAACCGGTTTCCAAGATCCTGTGGGAGGAGGAGAGTAACCTTCATCCCTGATTGTTGTGAAGCAAGGAGAAATAATATCTCTCAGAGCATCATGGTCTAGATCGGGGGTGGCCAATTGTAAATCCATTAGGAGTGGTTGTGCCTATGGTTGGGAGGAAATGGGCACCCATTTCAGCAGTTGCTTCACCTTCTCGATTTCTGATAAGTATTATCATACTCTGTGTATATATATTGGATGCGACGATGAATTTTTGTGTTTATGGTTAAGTATTTAAGTATTTGAACAATTATTAGAAATGTTATTTTGCTTTTTTAATATTCTATATCTATATAGTATTTGATTTGTCTCGGTGTAGCTGCTAGATATTTATGGGATGTGAATCCATAAGAGAGTCGGGGTAGGATTGAATGAAATGTCTAAGTCCTACCAACCCTTTGAAATTTACCTTAGTGGAAAGGTCAAGTTCAACTTGAAGGGAGAAGGGTGTTCCCTTCAAACTATCCACCCATTTCATTGAGGGATCAGGCCCATGTCCTTAACCTATTTGCTTCTAAAACAATTTGTGCTTAGCCAACGATATTTCCCAAAGGACCCATGTGACCAGGGCCTCAGAACCCTGCGCTAGTCCGAGCAGAGATAGCTCTTTCAACTTCAGGATTTTGGAACTTATGATTCCACAACCCTCGAAAATAGCCAAAGGTCGAAGTCGTGAATTGATGAGGGCTGTCGATCTGGGGATCTAGTGGGGATCCCTCTCAACCATTAGATTGGACCTAGGAAGGGTAGCGTTAAGTGCTTCAACGAGGTTCCACTTCGAGAGAATAGGAGTGGTCTAGCACCGAAACTCCTGAATGCCAAAGTCACGAAGTAATCTAGACCATTGGAAGTGGAGGGACACATGTCCACCGATCAATGGTGTTATGGAAGTTCAGGTGTTCAGTAGTATAGGGGCGTGCGAGCTTCCCTGGAGCTCTGCAAGCCAGAGTATATATTGGCCGTGGATGTTAGGTACACGTGGCGATATATCCGACATGGTCCGGAGAGAAATATAGAAGATACATGTTGAACTCCTAAATGTTGAACTTTAGAAGTAACGAGGATAGTCGAATTTTGGATCCTTCAATATCCCTTTCAGTCGTCGATCTAAGGAACCCACCCTCTATTTCCCAACCAACTAGGAACACATCATGGAGCGACACGTGGCCCCTACTTGTACCCTGTCAAATGTTGTCTGTCGAACTAGAGTTGTCGGATGAGAGGATACGTGGCAAGCGATATTGTATTCCAGAGACTTGGCACTTCAAGGAAGTTTTTCCAAGAGTTTTCAAGGTGTGAAGAGGACACATGGTGCCAAATCCAAGAGTTCAGAGACTTGGCTCTTTGGGGGATTCACATTGAGAGGAGTCAATAATCTCCAAATCCCGGAGCTGCGAAGTAACGGGGACTGTGGATCTATGGATCCACGTGGAAAAATATCAACCATGAGATTTGAAATAAGTGAGAAGACTGTATGACGAGGGTTGACGTGGCTCACTGACGTCATCCTAGGTGACGTGGACCCACAACTAAGGTTCCAGGTGTCACTTAGATTTGGCTGATTCACATACCCGTTATGCCTATTAGAGAATGAAACATGTCACCCCCTAATGAGGACATGTTTCAGCCCTTGACCCTCACTGCATGTCAGCTTTTGGTTCGTGCCCTCCTGACCAACGTTGTCTGTGACATGCCCGAGACTCTTGGAGTTTGGATAAGTTCGAGAGTCAGACTATTCAATAAGGTTCAATGATGATCATCGATCGCCGAAAGCTGAAGGACCAATGACGATCGTCGATCTTCAAAACGTCGAAGGTTCAACGACAACCGCCTACTGCCGAAATGCCAAAACGTAGGACGTTCAACACAAAATGTTAAACGTCGATCGTTGAATGGATAAGGCCACATGGCGATATTTTGGGACTTTCGGGAGTAAGAAAAGGGGGCTCGCAACGCTGAATGCCGAAGACCCTAACCAACAACACCTGGGTAACTTCAGGAGGCCACAAATTGCAGACCAGAGCTCGAAGTTTAGTGTGGTGGTGACCGTTAGAAAGCTCGTGACGAGCAGTAACCAATGAATATCTGAGAGTTAGTATTTGAGATAGTTAGGAAGAGTGAAAATTTTATGCCCCATCCCTAGAAAGGGTATTTAGGGGTCGGGTGTGTTACAAAAAAACTTACACCTTGAGGAAAGATTCTTGACGGTCTATCTGTGGGTCGCCCTCCAATGATCCCGAGTGAGTTTGACCAACATCTGATCCAGGTACAACGAAGAATACCCTTCATCGTCACCTTGTTTAATATCCCTAAATATTATGGTGACTAAGGCACCAACTTGCAGTCATCTTCTGGGCAGGTACAATCGACAGTTAGGTTAGATAGTATGTGCAGTACATATCCGGATCAAGTACATATCTTCCTTTAGTCAAGTAAGCAATATTGCAACTTACAGGTGTAGACTGAAGATATATATTTGATCCGGATTTTATGAGAAGAACTAAATGAATACAAATTATTAACAGGTTCTTAACACAAAATAACAGAGATACAGTAAAACTGATTTTCTATTCAATAAGGAAATAAGTTGAAACTGTAAAATGCAGCGGAAACAAGCTTGCTGGAATGGTGGCGGCTTATCTCTGAGAAGAGATGTGACGGTTGTGCTCCTTCACATGAAGATGATGAAAATGAGGCTCTGAAGGACCTTTTTACAATAAACAAGAATGAAATAAACCCTATACATCCAAAAACCTAACCCTAGGAGATGAAGCGGGCCCTGTTTGGGTAAGTTAGTACATCAACTTCTCGGGGTCGTAACTTTTGCATACGATCTCTTTTTTTGGCATGTGATAGACCGTTGGAAAGGTATCATTGAGGAGATTCATTTTGGGGGTTCAATAATTCTTTCTAATATCATTGATAATCTCCATCCCACAAAACCATCATTTAGGCCCTCAAAATGGCCCCAGAAGTTAAAACTGCTAAAAATAGTAAATTGCCAAAATTTTCAGAAAATGGTTTTGAGCCAGTTGGAAATGTGTGTGGCCACTGATATCCACCTGGATCAATCCTCCCTCCTTAGGAAACAATGGTCTCCATTGCATTGATTTCCCCCATAAGATGAGGAATTTTTTGCTGAATTTGGCCCCGGGTGAGCCACTTGCCTTGGTGCAGGAGCTGCCCTGCTTTGACAACTTGATAAAGATGGATCCTTTGCTGTCGAGTGACCTTGATACGTGTGTCCACAATATGATCACTGGATTCTTTTTGTATGTATTCGGGGTTGATATCTGTTGGTTTTAGCTACTCTGCTACGTCTGAGGTGTCCAATAATGGTGGGAAATAAGGGCGAAGGAGATCCACGTTGAACACTGGGTGTAGGCCAAGGAAAGGAGGAATGTTGAGCTCAAAATCATTATCTCCCATGAACTTGGTGATGGTGTATGACCCATAATGGACTGGGCAAATCTTCCGATGGGGTCTTGTAAGGCGTTCTTTCTACAAGTGCAACCAAACTTTGTCGTCCACCTGAAACTTATGTTGCACCCGATGTTGATGATGACGTTGCTTGTACTTGTCAATGGAATTTTGTAGGATATCCTAAACCTGTTTGTGGATGTGTTGGATCCGATCAATGAACTGGGTGGATTTTTTAGCTTCAGTTGGAGTAGGATATGAATCGGTCGAGGTGACGGCAAGGGGAAGTGCAACATCTATGGGACCCAATGGTTGGAATCCCAACCCCACCTGAAAGGGGTTGTGGTCGATTCAGCTATGCAGGGCTTGGTTGTAGCTATGTTGGACATAGGGAAGGCTCTCATCCCATGTGTGAGGGTGATTTGAATTATACATGCGAAGGATATACATAATCATTTGATTGATGACCTCGGTTTGGCCATCTGTCTAGGGGTGGAAGGCCATGGATTTGGTGAGCTTGGTTTCTAGCAGTGACCAGAGGCTCGACCAGAATGTGCTGAGAAATCGATTTTCTCGATATGAGACAATGGTTTGTGGGATTCCAAAATGTACCCAGTCTCGTTCAAATAAGATCTTGGCAGTGGCCTCTACTGTGATGTTCTTCTTGTAGGAAACCATAATCGCCATCTTAGAAAAGTGATCAACAACCACAAAAAAACAGTCATTTCCCTGCTTGGTGGATGAGAGGCTTGAAATGTAGTCCATTGAGATGGATTCCCATGGCTTGTCATGTAATGTTCCTGAATTGGCTAGTCTAGGAAACACTGCTAATGTTTGTGTAGGATCAAAGGTTTACAACATATAAATGATCATACAAATAATAAACGCGACAAGGGACTGCAAAGTTTGTATTATGATATCTTTGTGGATTACAAAATGGCCGAATGCAGCTGAATAAACTAACAATACTCGACCGGATCAACATACACAGGATCTTAGCTGGAATACAAATAAGAAACTGTAGCTGAATAAAATAACAACACTCGGCTAGATCAAAAGACAAAAGGATCTTAGTCAGAATACAAATAAGAAACTAAAAGATAATACCCAGAATATGGGAGCACTGTGGAATCAATGAATAATGATGGAATACCTGGATGATCTTCTCGGTGACTAGGGTGTGTCTTTCAACATCGAAATCAACCAACTAGTGTCTTCCTCCTGAAATACACTAAACTATCTCTCCTGAGATGCGCCTCTTCTCATCAATGACAAGTCATAATCTGCATAATGATGAATTAGGTCGTTGACCCTTCCTTTATAGCTTTCCAAAACCCTAAATCATGCTGAAACCCTAATTCACTGTTGACTTCCAAAACCCTAAATCACTGCTGAAACCCTAATTCATTGTTGACTTCTATTTTTAGCTCATAACGACT
>SNQJ01S0012718.1:164238-192843 GCA_010110895.2 Picea sitchensis | reverse complement strand
AATCATGCTGAAACCCTAATTCACTGTTGACTTCCAAAACCCTAAATCACTGCTGAAACCCTAATTCATTGTTGACTTCTATTTTTATCTCATAATGACTTAAAAGTGCTTTTAACCCTTTTTAGCTCAATGTCACTTTTCGAATATAACACATGTGACCGGAGTGACCTCTAGCAACCCTGTTTACTCCTCTTTGGCCCTAGCTATAATCTAACAGGGCGGTTTAGACAATTAAGCCTCCTCTCTGGAGCTCCTTTTTGGAAAGGGACATTACAGTCCTCCCTTCCCAAAATTTCTTGTCCTCAAGCAATACCAGTCCACGGTGATGCAACACCTGCTCACTCTCACAAGTAGCGTCCTCTACTGGAAGCCCTCTCCATCTGATCAAACACGCTTTGATAACCCTGCTCCTTAGTGTTCACTCCTAGAAGTCCAAAACCTCCTCTAGAACTAACTCCAACTATCCCTCCTCATCCGACGGGGGAATCTCCTCTGATGTGTTAATGAATTGTCCCACTGCCTTTTTTAGGTAAGACACGTGGAACACGTTATGAATCTTGCTCCCCTCTGGAAGCTCTAGCTCGTAAGCAACCTCGCCTACTCGGCGCATGATCCTGTAAGGACCATAAAACCTGGGCTTGGGATTCTCAGCCCCACTCTTCTTCAGAGATGACTGTCTGTAGGGTTGGAGTCTCAAGAAAACCAAATATCCAACCTCAAATATGCGCTCTATACTGTGCCTTTCTGCACTTATCTTCTATCGGTTTTGCGTCATCTACAGGTTTTCTTTCAACAACTTGAGAATCTCCTGACTCTCTATGATCCAATCCTTGGCCTTGGGAGATTTTCTCTCACCGAAGACCAAGTCTACCAAAGTGGGAGCATCATATCCGTACAATTCTCGGAAGGGTGTCATACCAATGGACATGTGGAAGGTGGTGTTGTAGCAATGTTCTCCTAAATGTAACCACTTTACCCACGTTCTTTGCTGTCCTCCTACATAGTTCCTCAAATACCCTTCAACCCACTTGTTGACAATCTCAGTCTGCCCATATTTCTAAGGGTGATAGCTAGTGCTAGGTGTCAACTCTATCCCCACCAACCGAAACAACTCTCTCCAAAATGTCCCTATGAACCGACTGTCCCTGTCACTGACAATGTTCTTAGGTAACCCATGAAGTCTGAAGACCTCTGTGAAGAAAATCTCGGCTACCTGAACTGCGTTGTACTCTGTCAGTATGGCATAGAAGTGAGAAAACTTGGTCAATTTGTCGACCACTACATAGATACAGTCCTTACCCTGGACCTTGGGTAGACCTGTGATGAAGTCCATAGATATACTCTCCCATTTCTACTCTGGAATGGGGAGTGGCTGAAGTATCCTTGCTAGAAGAGCATGCTCTGACTTGTTTTTCTGGAAATTCACACACTCCCTGATGTGTCTCATAATGTCTTATTTGAGGCCCTTCCATGAGAACCTCTCTCTAATCTGTCTGTAGGTTTTGAAAAAAACCTGATGGCCTGCTAGAGGTGAATCGTGAACTGCGGTGATGATCTTCTTCTTAAGCCCTGAATCTAGCACCAAGTAGACTCTATCCTTGTAAAATATGACATCGTCAATGACCCTATACTGGTCATCTTGTATCTTCCCATCCATCACCTCACAAGCAAACTTGTTCTTGGAATATTCCATTAACAAGTGGGATTTCCAATCTGCTGAAATCCCCATCAAAGAACATGCGGTAGGTCTCCTCAATAGTGAATCGACCATAATGTTCTTCTTCCCCTTGACATACTCTATGTCAAAGTCGAATGCATGTACCTTTGTCACCCATTTTTGTTGGTGCTCACTGAGGTCTTTCTACTCAAGGAAATACTTCAAACTGTTGTGATTGGTCTTGACCACGAATTTGCTACCCACCAAATATTGTCTGAACTTGGTCAAGGCATGCATGATTGCCAACATTTCCTTGTCATAAATTTAGTACAACCTCTTAGATCGACTAAGATTCTGGCTCTCGAATACAATGGGGTGTCCTCCCTGCATCAAAATTGCACCGATCCCTTTGTTGGATGCGTCACACTCTAGTACAAATGGAAAGGTGAAGTTTGGTAGTGCCAACACTGGACAAGTGCCCATGAATTCCTTCATGTGATCAAAGGCTTCCTATGATTTCTCAGTCCATATGAAGACCCCATGCTTTTTAATATCTGTCAATGGTGCTCCAAGCTGAGAAAAACCCCGGACGAACCTCCTATAATAGCTGCACAGCCCGAAGAAGCTCCTCAATTCTATCATGTTCTTGGGCGTCGGCCAATCTAGAATGGCCCTAATCTTCTCTTGGTGCACCTGTACCCCCTGTGCACTAATGATGTGGCCTAAGTAAAGAAACTCTGTCATGACTAACTCGAACTTGGACTCTTTGGCATATAATGACTGTGCCTCGATGATGCTCAATACCTCATCCAGGTGCCTCATATGCTCTTGCAATGACTGACTATAGATCAAGATGTCGTCGAAGAAAACCAAGACTGATTTCCTTAACTGATCCCTGAATATATGGTTCATGCAAGTCTGGAATGTAGTGGGTGCATTGGTTAGCCCAAATGGCATAACCAGGAACTCAAAGTGTCCAAAATGACATTGAAATGTCATCTTCTCTATGTCCTTCTCTCGGATGCTAATCTGATGATATCCAGAGCGTAGATCAATTTTTGAGAAGAAAGATGCCCCATGCAGTTCATCCATCAACTTGTCAATGCGTGGGATAGGCTATTGGTTCTTGATGGTTTTCTTGTTCAAGGCTCGGTAATAAATGCACATCCTCATGGTGTCATCCTTCTTCAGAACTAAGACAATTGAAGAAGCAAATGGGCTGTTGCTCGGTCTAATGTGTCCCATCGCCAACAATTCCTTGATTTCCTTCTCTATCTCATCCTTGAACCTCCTGGGATGATGATTGGGGGGGGCTGATCATAGGTTTGGGCCCCTCCTCCAACTCAATGGTGTGCTCAAACCCCCTGTCAGGTGGTCTCCTTTGTGGAATTGCCTCAAAGACCTGCTGATGTCATCCCAATAAATTCTTGATCTCTGTATGGTATTATTGTCGACCTTTCGAATCTTTCTGAGTAGTGATCAAGCATTCTGCGACATATGCTACCTCCCCATGTATAAATATCCTCTCCATCCTCTTGGCTGAAACTGTCCTGGGTGCTCCTATCGACATACCTCTTAGAACAACCTTCTTCCCATCCTGATCTATGAATCCCATTTCCAAGGTTTGGTAGTTGGTAGTGATTTTTCCCAAGGTAATCATCCACTGAACTCCTAACACCACATTTGTGTCCACTAGGTCAACCACATAAAATGTGTCTCTCACTATGTAGTTGCCTAACTTCATCTCTAAGTTTGGAACTCTGTCTAGACACTCCACTGTGTGGCTGTCTTCTACCGCAACATCAAACCCATGAAACTCCTCTATTTGAAGTGCCCATCTTGATACTAGTGAAGTGTCTATGAATTTGTGGGTGGCCCCACCATCTATCAGGGCGATTTCCCATTTCCCCTAAATAATCCCTCTGATATAGAGGGTATCATACCTGGGAACACCAGAAAGGGTTTCTATGACACCTCCCTTTGCTGGTTTCCTCCTGTTAGCATGTTCTAGCGGTTGTGGGACTACTGGAGGATGGGCTCCTGCCGGTGTCGGTGGTCTATGGGGAGGCTTCTCCTCTGCTGGTGCTAACTCCTCCTCTGAACTAGTGGTTCCACTGCCCTGCTCCTTCTCCTCACTGTCCATAATGTCTTTTGCTACCTCAATATAATGAATCTCTCCCTTTCCCATGCACCTGTGGCCTGAGACCCAAGGATCTCTGCAGCTGAAGCAAAGCTTCTTCCTCATAACGTCTCGCCTAGTCTCATCATCCAACTTCTCCTTTCCCTTCCATTCTCTCTAGAATGGCTTCCTATCTCGATCCCTCTAGGGTACAAATGGTTTGGAGAAATTTTTAGTCTTTGGCATCAAGTGTGCCAGATATCGAGTGCGAAGGATGGCATCCTGCAAAGTGGGAGGCATGTATGCCTTCACCCATCCTCTCAAAGGCTCCGTGAGTCCTTCTGTGAATAACACGATCAACTTGGGATCTGATATATCTGTCACTGCCATGGCTACCCACTAAAACTCTGTGATGAACGCCTCTACTATGCCAGTTTGTCTCAACTGGTCTAGATCCCTGAAGTGTATCTCGGGATCCTTTCTGTCAAACCTGTCCATGAGCCTATCTATGAACTCCCTATAGGAGGTGATGCGACTATGACCCAATGTCACCAGTCCATGATACCACCACTTGTGTGCCTCACCCTCCAAGTGTAAGGTCGTGAAACTGATGGCCTCTATCTCGGTCATCTGGTTGAGCTTGTAATACATGTCTAGCTTCTGTACCCAAGCTCTGGCGATGTATTTGGACGATCCGTCGAAAGAAGGGATGGTGAGTTTCCAAACTTTACGGATGAAATCGAGGTTATGCCCCTGCTGCTGTTGTGGTCCTCCCCTCTGTGGATCTCTGGGGTGGTTCCTGAGTCTGAGTACACAGTACTTGACTAAGGTCATGTCCTGATGGAAGTCATGACCCAATGCTACATACTCCCTCCTATACTGTGCAATGTCATCGGCATGAGTGGGTGGCCTCTGTGCTATTGCCAGCGGTGCTGCTACTGGGGGTGCCCTCTGGAAACTGGGAAACAAAGGTCTGGGAATCCTACTCGTAGAGGTGTATGTGCGAGAGGGTGACTTGGGTCTACTGCCTGCTCCTGAGTTCCCCTATGCTGCATGTGGGACTTGCGTATATGGGGTGCCCACTCTAGCCAATCTATCAACCACCTGTGCCAAGGACTGAGACATGGTCCATTGACTAGCTAACATATCATTGACAACCTGCATGAAATTTGCCTCTGGATCTATGGGGGCCTTGCCACTTCCCTCTGGTTGCTCATATCTATCTCCTAGCATCCTCTCTACCTCACGCTTAGCCTCACGCTCTACTTCTTTGTGTGCCTCTTCCTCTTCCTCTAAGCTAGGAGGAAAAGGGGGAAAATCAGGCCTATGCCTTCTTTCCTGATGCTTGCTGTAAGTGACATATTCATCACCTATGTGTTCACAACCCTCTGGGTCTTCTGTTGCACTCATTTTCTTTAGTTACAGGATGGCAGGACTAAATCTCTGATACCACTGTAATGTTCCTGACTTGGCTAGTCTAGGAAATGTTGTTAATGTGTGTGTAGGATCAAAGGTTTACAACATATAAATGATCATACAAATAATAAACATAATAAGGGACTGCAATTTTTGTATTATGATATCTCTGTGGATTACAAAATGGTTGAATGCGGCTGAATAAACTGACAATAATTGATTAGATCAACAGATAAAGGATCTTAGCCAGAACACAAATAAGAAACTGCGGCTGAATAAAATAACAACACTCAGATAGATCAAAAGACAAAAGGATCTTAGCCAGAATACAAATAAACAACTAAAAGATGATACCCGGAATATGGGATCACTGCGGAATCAATGAAGAATGATGGAAGACTTGGATGATCTTCCCAGTGACTAGGGTGTGTCTTTCAACACCGAAACCAGCCAACTGCTGTCTTCCTCCTGGAATACACTGAACTATATCTCTTGAGATGCACCTCTTCTCCTCAATGACAAGTCATAATCTGCATAATGATGAATTATGTCGTTGACCCTTCCTTTATAGCTTTCCAAAACCCTAAATCATGATGAAACCCTAATTCACTGTTGAAACCCTAATTCAATGTTGACTTCTATTTTTAGCTCATAATGAATTAAAAGTGCTTTTAACCCTTTTTAGCTCAATGTCACTTTCCGAATATAACACCTGTGACTGGAGTGACCTCTAGTAACCATGTTTACCCCTCTTTGGCCCTGGCTATAGTCTAATGGGGTATTTTATACCATTAAGCCTCCTCTCTGGAGCTCCTATTTGAAAAGGGACATTACATGTCAGGAGTAGGAAGAGGGGTGTACATGCCTTGTTTCTTAGTGGTCGGTTTGGCAATAGCACAGGAAATGCAGGACCTGATATACTTGTTGACCTCTTGTCGAAGTTTCAGCCAGTATAAATGTTCCTGTAGCATCGCCACTATGTTTTCGATGCCAAAGTGTCCTGCCACCCGATCATAGTGGGCTTCCCAGATCAGCTTCGCTCGCTCACTTGATGGAACACAGATATGGCCCAGACGACACTACAACCCATTCTAAAGATGGAAATTATCGACAAATGCATTTGCACCCAACATTTGGTAGGTGGTGACAAAGTCCAGGTCTGTGTCATAGAGTTGGGGCCATCCAGAGGTCTCATGGCCATAGGAGTCTAGCACCGTTGTGAGTGTCACGACTGGTGGTCTGTTGAGGAAATCAACGATGTGATTGGTGCTTCTTATTTTATACTTGATGTTGAGGTGGAATTGCTGCAAGTATGTGGACCAATTTTGATGGCGATCATTCTGCAATTTTCCTTGTGTCTGCATGAACTGTAGTGGCTTATGATCAATGTGGATGACTGTCTCCTTCCCAAGAATGTAATGTCTCCATTGGCGGCAGACTTGCACAATGGAGTACATTTCTTTGTCGTAAGTAGGGTACTTACCAACAACATTTGATAGTGTCTCACTATGATAGGCCATGGGGTGGCTGTGTTGAGTGAGAACATCGCCCACAGCATAGTCTGAAGCATATGTCTCGATCTCAAAGGTTGTTGCATGTCTGGTAGTGAATTACTAGGGATGAGCACAAGCACTGCTTCAAATCATCAAACGGTTGTTGTTGGGACCGACCCCACACAAATTTCACCTTACTACCACCCCTGGTTATTTGGCTAAGGGCCCATGCAATATGGGAGAATCCCAACATGAACCTGTAGTAGAAATTGGCAAGGCCTAAAAATCTTCGAAGCTTAGTGAGTGTGGTTGGGGCTGGCCAGTCATGGATGACTTGGATCTTGGCTAGATCCACATGTATGCCATGTTGATCAATTATGTAGCCCAGGTAATGGACCCTGTCCATGGCGAAGGAGAATTTTTCCAAGTTGGCATATAGCTTGTGTTGCTGGAGGGTGTGCAGAACCTGTTGAATATGCTGCAAGTGTTCATCCCAAGTCTTGTTGTAAATGAGAATTTCATCCAGATACACCACTAAAAAATTATTGGTGAATGGTCACAGGATATCATCCATCATCCTCATGAAAGTGGTTGGAGCATTTGTCAAACCAAAGGGCATGACCAACCATTCAAAAAGTCCTTCCTTTGAATTGAAGGTGGTTTTTTGTACATCTGTTTGTTCTATCGGGACCTGGTGGTAGCCAGACTTCCGATCAATCTCACTGAAGTATTTGGCCTTCGTGAGTTGATCAAGGAGGTCGTCGATTTAGGGAATCAGGTACTGGTTTCTAACTGTGATTTTATTTAGATCCTGGTAATCAATGAAAAGTCACCAGGTTCCATATTTCTTCTGTACCAACAGGATTGGGCTCCCGCAAGGTGATGAGCTGGGACTGATGTGTACCTTGTGGAGCAGTTCTTGGACCTGTTTCTTGATCTCCTCATTCTCTAACAAAGAGTGGTGATAGACTAGCCCATTGGGTAGCGGTGCGTCAGGGGTCAGATCGATGGGGTGTTTGACCTGGCAGTGCAGAGGTACCCTGGTAGGTGAAGAGAAGATATCTGAGTATTCTTCCATGACCTTATCTACTTGCTTCTACTGTGTGGAGAGTTTGGCCAAAGAGACCCTGGATATGGATGTGATATTTTTCTTATTCTGAGAGAGAATCACGAAGAAGACAAACTTCCCCTTCTGAGATATGACCTTATTGCATTGCTTAGCAGAGATCAAGGAAACAACACTAGGTGGGACTGCCTCGGGTATCCTGTACAATTTCCTGTTCAAAGTAATAATAACACTACAAGGCCTAGAATCATATACATCATGTCATTTCCATAAATAAGTTTTTCCCAAAAGAACATCACAAACTTTGAGAGGAGCAACATCACACAATACCTCATCTTTGAAGGGCTTGATTCTGTATGACAGTCGACACTGTTGGCTAACACACAGATCACTTCCTTGGTGGAGCCATCCAATGGTGTAGGGTTGTGGGTGCAATGTTGTCGGTAGGGCCATCCGCTTGACAAACTCTGCTGAGATGAGGTTCTTTTGCATACCGCTATCCATGATGAAGTGCAGCAGGGTGCCTTTTACCCACATCTATGAATGGAAGATGCGTTCTCCTTCTTCTGGCTCGTCTGGTTCACCAAGATGGAGCTTGGTGGTAGCAACGATGGCACTAGGTTCCACATCAATGATCCATATTCCCATTTCTGGTTCTATCTCAGAGTCTGAACCCGCATATGATTCAGAGGCTTTCACTTCGGCCACCAACGACTGCTTTGAGTGGAAAACAACAGTGTTATGCCAAGGGCTCTTATGGGAGTCACACCACTTCCCAGTATATTTCTTTGTCTTTCCAGTGTCCTTCTTTGCTTGTGGCTTGGACTGGTTGTCCTGATACTTTCCATATTTTTTCTATCCTTTGTTCTGTGGGTTGGGGATTGCCTTTCCTAGATTTTGTTGTGAGGGGTTCCCAAGCCCAAATTGTTGGGTTTTTTGTTTGAGCTTCTGCTTGATTTTGACGGCATATCGGTAGGCTGCGCCCAAGGATGAGATGTCCAAAAATTCCATTTCGGTCTAGATGTATCTATGCAGAGCGCCATGATACTTGAGCACCATATGTCACTCTGAATCTTTGATACCTAGCTTGGTGCGCAAGGTATGAAAGATATTCGTGAAATATGGCATTGCTTGGTCTCTTTCTTGCTGCAGTGTGGTCCATTTGGTATACAAGTCGTCATAACTTCTGACAGGGTAGTATTGTTCCTTAATAGCATCCCTGAAGGAATCCCAGGTGGTCGTGACTATAAATAATGAGGGTTCATCTTTTTCCTTTTGCTCACAGAAAGTTTCTCACCAATCTTTGACATGGGGAATGACTTTGAGGAGCGCAAAAGTAATCTTTTCTCTATTTGAAAAGTTATGGAGAGAAAAATGTCCTTCTAGTAGATTCAACCACTTGTCTATAACATCTTCATCTATATGACCTTCAAATATAGGAATATCGAAGTTTATTTGTACCTTGAAGGCAGTGGTGCCTCCGCTCGAAGAAGATGTGTCGCATGTTGGTAGCCACCGAAGGATTTGCATGAAACTATCCATCATCTCGTTCCTTTGTTGCGTGAGGGATTCCTCAATCAACAATTTGAAAGGACCTCCTATCCCGTCATCTTTATTTTCTCCTACCATGAGAGGTCGCTTGGGTGTGCAAGATATTTTGTCCTCAAGAGAAACAAGCTCGAGACCTAACTCTTTGTACTCCAACCTCGTTGGGGACATGCATTAAGACGACAAGGAGCATACCTATATGATACCACTGATCCGGATTTTATGAGAAGAATGAAATGAATATAGATTATTAACATGTGCTTAACACAAAATAACATAAATATAGTAAAATTGGTTTTCTATTCAATAAGGAAATAAGCTGAAACTGTAAAATGCAGCGGAAACAAGCTTGTTGGAATGGTTGCGGATTATCTCCGAGAAGAGATGTGACAGTTGCGCTCCTTCGCAAGAAGATGATTACAATGAGGCTCTGAAGGAATTTTTTAAAATAAAAAAGAATGCCAAAAAACCTAGACATCCAAAAACCTAACCCTAGGATATGAAGCACCAAAAGTCATGTGAGCCCTGTTTGGGTAAGTTAGTACATCAATTTCCTGGGGTCGTAACTTTTTCATACGATCTCCGTTTTAGGCGTGTGATAGCCTGTTGGAAAGGTATCATTGAGGAGATTAATTTTGGGGGATCACTAATTCCTTCAACTATTATTGAGAATCTCTATCCAGAAAAACCTTCATTTAGGCCCTCAAAATGGCCCCGGAAGTTAAAACTACTAAAAGTAGTAAATTGCCAAAATTGTCAAAAAACTGTTTTGAGCCAGTTGGAAAAGGTGGGTGGCCACCTATATCCACCTAGATCAATATTTATTCTAAGCTCCTTGTCCATTCCTTGCCACCAAAATGCCAGAGTAAATTTTCTAGTTCTTTCCCCCCCTTCCCATGGAAATGGATTGGTTCTTATAGGGATTTAAAGATAAGGCCATATGGTTAATGGGATAAGATATTAGACTTATAATGGAAGCCTTATTGAGACTAAACCTCGAGAAATAAAATATAGGTCTCATACATCGCAAACAAATACAAAAAAGGGAGCTTCTAGTCTCGGTCGCGACCTAAGTACACAGATAAAGTGACCCGGTCGCGACTTGGAAGTATGGAAAGAGAGACTGACCCCTTTGGTTGCGGGATTTAGAAATGACAAGGGATACCAAAGGGATATTAGGCTGGAAAGTCAATGGGAAGATGATGAAATATGAGTGAATTAGGTAGGTTACCTCTAGGAGATGATGTCTCAGTGATTAGGGGGTTAATAATGCTATAACATGGATGCTGATATAACTAGGAAAGGTCAAGGTGAACCCGACTAAGACTGCTCAAGGAATAAAGTTGGAAGATCCCAAGAGGGATGAATTATAGAAGCAAAGAATAAGAAAATATGAACATTTTTCTCACTTAAAAAACTTTGAATGATGAGACAGAGTTGTATGCTTTAAAAAAGTTGTGAAAATAAGTACAACTGGTAAATGAAAGATCAAATTTACAAATATGTTTAAATAAATGATCTTGATTGAGCTATGGTATGCAAAGGACCTTGGGAATAGTTTAGTTCCCTGATTGTGCAAAGGAGTTGGAGGGAAGGAAAACCCCTTAACTCCTCTCTTGATGGGATGAGAGGAATGAAATGTTGGCTGTGTAAACACTTCTAGCATGAGAATGGTGATAATTGTGTGACTGTACAAAAAATGAAAATTGATTATGGTTGCACTCATAAAAACAATGAAGAATAATGTTGTGGAGTGCATATGAATATGCTAAGACAAATATGGAATTGTTCTACTAAGATTAAATTCTATGATATGTTCATTTTATTTAACATGAAAACTATAATAATTTTGAATATGATAATTCGTGTTATGCGTAGTAAATGATTGGAGATGTTGGGAAAGGACAACTACCAATGGTAGAAAAAATTAGGTAAAGGATACGTGTAAGAAGGTTGTTCTTGAAAGGTTGATGAAGGGACCTTAGGAATTCTCATGAAAGCATGATTGATGAGGTAATATCAAAGAATGTGCTGGTAGTTAGGACATGTATAAAGAATTCATTCCTATGTGGCATGAGAAATGAAAGGGATTGGGTAAGAATCCATTTTGAAATATTTTATTATTTTAGTGACATGCATGTGTTTTAGAGTGGTTGAATATATGCCAACGATACCCAAGAAGGGTATGCTTTAGGAAATAGAGACCTGAATGATAGAGGGAGGAACCTTTAGAAACCAAGGATGATTGAGATCCTTCCAAGAAAATTCATGAACAAAGTCTCATGAACACCTTGACCAATCGAGAATGATTGGGAACAAAAGTGCTCATAAAAAACACATTGATTTAATGCAATGAGGCCATGCATGTTTGCATGAGAGGGTAGGTAATGGAATTCCCATCATGGAAGAAGGATATTCCATTTTTCTATGGTAAATAAAGGTATTGGGTAGCCATAGATGTTGGGACCCTGATGTTTTGGTGAAGAAAAATTCTTGAATGAATTCATGTGAAACTTTTAGTCTCATGAGTGTTGATTTGAGGCTATGGTCAACTCAAAAAAAGATGAACAATCTTGTTGTAATGATAAATGTTGATAAATAAGCCATGTAGTAAGAGGTTGTTTGAGTTCCAACACACCAAGGCAGAGTGCCTAACATAAAAGGTAATAATCTAAACTCAATGCAAGAATCCGTTGTGTGTGCATGTTGCAATGGGATTTGACACAACGATTAAATTCATTTAATGTTTGATGGCGTTTTTGAGAAAGTTGGTATGCTATAATGTTGTATGGGAAAGGAATGATAATTCTTTTTATACCATTGAATAAATGAATGTGAGGAAATTGTTAGTATGCACAATTCTGAGAATTGTTTGTGATGTCATTGTAAATATGCAATGAAAATGTATGCACATGAGAAAGTAAGAGTTGTTTGGCTGTGTAAATAATGAATTGCAGGAAGAAGGATCTGAGATATGGAAGTGTTGCAAGTCCATAAGGAAGACCAATGCCTACTGGTTATAAATATCCAAACTTCCATTAGAAATAAGTCTTAGGATTGTGGAATTAGGTTCCTGAATGGAACTTATTCGAAAGGAAACTCCGAATTAGAAAGTTATTGAATAATTAATGAAAGAATATCACAAAATTATTGAATGTATGTGATATACGTGAGATGAAATATCTGTCCTGGAGGGACAAATGATGGCTTTCAAGTTTGTAAAGTGTGGAAAAAGGGATATTGTTGTGACATGAAAACCCTGTGATAATCCATGATCACAATAAAGAATATTGTGATTTAGGTAACACGGGCCAGAGGGACTCCTCAATAGAGAAAGTTATAGGGACACCTCAGTTGTAAGACTCGATGAAGCCTATGAAACTCTTCTTGTGCGAGAAATCCTTGGCAAGGAAAGATGGATCGCCCAAGGGACTGTATTGAAAAGAAGGGGATGCCTTAGCTTGGGCCCGGAGGATGAGTTACCGTAAGGAAGAGGAGACTTAGATAAATTTTGTAGAGTGTTGATTGGGATCATGCACATAATGGGTATGTCAAAGAAAATAGTGAGCCAAGTTAATGAGACAACCATATGGATCCATATCCATGAATTGTAGATAGAAGTAGTGTGCTTCCTCTTGAATTATGAACAACAGTAAAATGTTTTTACATAAAAATTGAGCTTAATATGTTTGTTGTCTGGAATTGATGTAGGCATGTGTTAAATGCCAAGATTTTGGGAAAACACCAGACTAAGAAGAGGAATAGCATTGCTGAGACAAATGAAAGAAGAAGGCATGGTAGGTGTTGCTAAGAAGTAAAGAACATCGAGGATGGTCTTCCTTTAAGGGGGAGGGGACTGTAACACCCTTATTTCCTCCAATATGTAATTAATCCTATAATATGTGATTTTCCAAACCATGACATATGGAAATGTAATTATATTATTCTTTGAATAAGAATGCCAACCAAATAATTGTGGGTAAATCCTTAAAATTATTGTCCATGATACCACTATAGGAATGAGAGGAGGCCCTATTAAAGTAAAGTACCTCATGCCTTATTTAGATTATTTCCCTTAGCCTCGATTTCAAGGAAAATCAGTTAACGAGGGAAGTTTCTAGTTGAACAAGAAACTACCCTAATGAATGGAAGTATGGAGGGATGCCAAAGGGGACATGAATATGTCATCTAGAGTACAATAGAAAATATTACCCCAAGTCCCCATGATTGACCCGTGAGCTACCTTCTGACAGAAGAAATATAAGTATAGGTTGGGAACCTTCCCAAGTGATGCGTGCAAGTGAAGCACACAAGGGGAAAAGAGGGGAGAGCTCAAAGTTCTTGGGTTAGAGGAAATGAATAGAGTCATTGAGAGAGAAAGAACAAATAATTTCCCTGGTGGTATCATAGCTTGGCACGGGGGTGTCCTGGTGTTGAAGTGACTGAGCATGAAAAGCCTACGGTTGGGTGGAAAGGAGAACACCCATAGTCATTTGGCTGGTCACGGATTGTAAAACATATAAGTAGTATTATACTTTGTGTGCTTGTATTTAATTAAATGGATGGTTCCTGTAATCATAGTCATGAATGATTAGGCTTGTTTGATGGATTAAATATGTAAATGTATTCATAACCATATAAGCCTTATTATGTATTTAATGATTATTGCACTTGTAATTTTTTGTGCATGACCTAAACATGCATGCTTGATTCATGAAATCAATGTTGGTTTTCTTGGTAAATTGTAGCATTGAAATGACTACATAGATGTATGAACGTTGCAAGCATTACACCACTAAAAATGATCTCTCAACGTTGTTTGGAGGTAAAGGAAGTAAATATGTAATTACTTCATGTGCATAGTAATCAACATGCAGTAAAGGGTTTCCTGAAAAAAGGGGAAATAGACCCATATGAAATAAATGTATTGTTTGTGTGTCGAAGGCCCAATAATGTTGATGAACACTATATCTTTTCCTTTTCTTAACACTATACATTTAAGAGGAATCAAATCCTCGATTCAAGGTCATGCCACAAACTTTTTGACATGGTAATTAGAGTAAGAACCCAAGGGAGATGAGTTAGGGACCCTTGCAAAATGACATAGTGCAGAACCATGGGATTACTAAGTTCAAACATGAACCACAAGCCCACTTAAATCCCTGTGATATCTAGCGAGAATCAACAACCGTTGGATCTAAAAGTGGAGATAACCTCCGCCATTGATCTCTATCGCGAGAATCTCATTGGATCCCATGATATCAACGATTAATCGCGGGTCATCAGATATACCGGCCAAAGTATCATAGAAATAGATTTTCAAAAATCTCAGGAGGGAATTTAGCATCCTGGGATGAGAGCACCGAACCCTAGAAGAAATCCTAAGTCCAAATCCCTTTGGAAGTCTTGATACGTCATTGTCTAGGGACCAAGGTTCTAGCCCTTGGTTCCATACCTTTAATTATAAGCATAAGCACGAGAAAGAGAGAGTGAAATCATGAGTGACGTGTTGCACCTGGTTGGAAGACATGAGGTCAAGATATTGACACTTGTCACCATTTGATTCACTGACAAGTCAAGTGTGGACCCCAATTAGGCTTAATCCTTCATAAGAGTGCCTTAAAATATGAGTTGTTAGATTTGGGTAGCCAATAGATCTAAGTCATAGATCTTGTGGTGAAGAACGGGGGTTGTAACCTCGTGATTAATAGTCCTTAATCATCTCATGACTCCGGGGAGTTTTAGTGTGGAGGAGATCGGTAAAGAGTTGCAGTCCGGTGTTTGTGGTTACCTAGAGGCAACATGTGTCCGTCTCATATTTCACTTGATGGGAAGATCTTCACCATAGATCTTAGGGTGAAGGTCGGGAGTCATAATATCGAGAAAAAATTAGTTAACTAATTCATTATCATTGGGATTAACTTAGTTAATCATCTCGTAATTCTCGAGCACCAGAGGTATTTCGTAGTTATACTACGTCAGGAAATTTCTGACATTCAATGTCTGGTGGTGATGTGTCTCATGATGAATGTCCCACATGTCATGACTTGGGAGGGCCATGTGTCACACATTGGCGGTGCCATGTGTCACATCAATTTGGCATGCTTGGACGAAGGTTCAAGTGGAAAATGAGTGCCACGTGTCATGCCAGGTGGCATGACTACAAAGGGCCACGTGCCTCAGGATGCCAACTGTACCCTGGATCGCATACCACTACGAGAATTTTGGAATTATGTCGTACAAAAAATGGTCGATATCATATGCCTGAAAGATTTGATATGACGTCGGATGACGTCATTCAATGAGTAGGAAGCGAACAAGTTTCAATGCCCTATTGGGAAACCTTGGGCATTGTGATGACGTGTATACCACGCCAGTCCATGTGGGAGGTCCACGTGTCATATGGTGATCATGCCATGTGTCAAGTGATTACAACATTTTTGAGTAGAGATTTGTGGGGGAAAACATGTGCCACATGTCATGAGGTGATAGTGGCCATGCGTCATGCCATGGTTAATAGAAGTGGCATGATAGTATAGAGACACATGCACGAGATGCCATCTTATCTTGGTGCCCAGTAGTCACGTGTCACATTGTCACTAAGGATAGGTGGTGCCATATGATGGGGTCACGTACCCTGGGTGCACCCAACTCATCCCGAATCAGGCCTTTTGGGCTATACGATTTATGAAAAGGGGTCGAGGTCCCAAGACCCTGAGATCCGAGATTTCGAGGTCCCATGGTCCAATGAACCAATGGATTGGTGTCATTATTTGGTGAGAGCGTATCTCAGGACAATGTGGAGCTCCATGTTGATCATAAAAAAGGTTGAAGACTGATGTGCTGAAAGTCCGGTGGCCAGGTGGCAGGCGCCACATCAACGCAGAGTTAGCAACCATGTCCTAAAAATATAACACATTAATTCCACATTGGATGGGCATGATGATGTGGATCCACATGGCAGTATGGAGGCATTTGTCCAATAAATCCCTAAAAATATTTAAAAGGCCATAACTTTTGATCTATAGCTTTGTTTTGAGAAAACTTCCAGTCCTTGGAAATTTCTCGGCGAGCAGGAGACGATGGTGTCCTTTTTAAAGGGACCTGAGGAGGTTTAGGAAAAGTGAAAATTTAATACCCCATCCCTTAAAAGGGTACTTAGGGGGTTGGGTGTGTCAAAATATTCCTTATTTTACAATCTCTTTCTTCCTTGTATGGTGGATATTATTTACAATTTAATTTGAGTTCTCCTTCTTTTTTAATATAAAGAGGAATTTAAGAAGAAGAAACAATCTATCAAATCAATGAGCTAATTAATCTAGAATAACATAACTCCTTCCGCTCTGATGTGGGGAAAAATATCAACCAAGTCTTTCATTGATTTTCATGTACTTTAAAGTTATTATAATATTAGGAGTATTTTTCAAGTAGGACACTAGTAAGAACACTTAGAATGTCTTTTATGTAGTATGCTTTGAATTATTTTTTGTAGCAACATCAGAATGCCTAGTTTTAATTTTGGAACTTTGGACAATTTATATATAATTGCTACTAGCTCTGCTACAACCCTTTATTAATACAATATTTTTGTTATGTTTAAAATGTATATGTAAAGATAAATTCATTTTTTCTGATAAGGGCATGGATCACATAATTTATATATTTGAAGATATTAACCAAGGACCCTATCTTTTAAAGATGATACAAACTCTTTGCTTCACCTTATCGTTTTCATTGAGTTATGCACATCCAAGATAAAATTTATACATTTCTATTTTCATCTATGCATAAAATCAATGTGAATAGAAAATGGAAGCTGAAATAGGGAGGTGCATACTATATTTCCCCTATAAAGGTTCTTAGCTTCATTGAGTGTAGCCATCCTTTATCATATCCAACAGTTAAAAATTGTAAGTACCTCATAAATATCTCTTAATTTTTGAATTTGTGAGATGATTCCAAATCCATGGATAAAATCCATAGCTTTGGATTTAGTTGAGCATGTTGGAACAATGCCTTCCATTTCTAAGGGAAAAATACCCATTTTCACTATCAATGATTCTTTTTTACTCATTGAACAATTTTCATTATTCTCCTATATCTACAATAGTTATAGTGTAGAGGAAAAATATCATAGTTTCATTAGTTTCTTAGACTATTTTGAGGGTGTAAAACTGCATTGGATTATTTATCTTTTATAGGGTGTAAAACTGCATTGGATTATTTATGTTTTATAGGGTGTAGATAACATAATCGCATTGATGCACCCTATTAGTGAGTGCATCGATGATATTTTTTTACTTTTTAAAATAAAACCAAGATTGTATAACAAAATGGCTAAACCTTATTTAGTGCATCTTATATAAGGATGCACTAGTGCGATTCAGGTTTATAAATGCATCGGTTAGAAAATGTTTTTTTGGTGCACCATTAATGGAGACATGTCGATGAGCCAGTTATTTAAGTGCACCAATGAGTTGTAATTTTTTAAATAAAACATATATTGTATTACACAATGGATAAAATTTATTCCATGTGTCTTATAGACATACACATCGATGCACTTATTGTTTAAAGATGCACTAACAAGAGTTTTATCACAACAAACTGAAACAATCTCTGGTGCACCTATAAAGAGAACACACTGATAATTCTCATAGGGGATCACACCAACAAGTAAATAAAAAAATATATTGTATAATGAAATTTCTAAACCTCATTTGGTTTTTTGTAGATACTAATGCATCGATGTGCTTACTAGTTTAATACATGTTGATTATAGTATGTTTAAAATTGAAATAAATTGATATTTTTATCATGGATTAGTAATAACGGTCATGATAGTGCCCAAATTTATTTAACTCACTGGTGCACCATATATGTGAGCTCAATGGGGTTCCTTATACGATTTAAGTGCACTGACCAAAAAACTCTCTGCTAAAACCTTCGACATCCTTCCTCTACTAGCAACCTCTGTTATAAACAGAGAAGGGAGAAATTGTTTAGGGAGGTTCTGCAAAAACATCTGCTAGAAGGTGTTTTCCTTGTGGTGGCTATTGGTATTCTATGTTGACCTAAAGTGATATAAATATTTTTTAAACTTAGGGTCAAGTCCACGGGAGAAATATTAAACTTTACAATCCCTAAAATACCAATATTTCAATCCACCCAAGCATGGTATTGACTTAAAAAACTATAAAATAAAGTGAATCCATGGGTCAAGGTCAAAGCAGGGCTTGTGAAAGTTATAAAACAAAATTATTCCAATCCATATTGAACCCTGGACCAAAACAAATATACACTAGAATGGATTTAAAGGTTGGATTTCTGGTATAACTTGTGCAACTAATAAACATAAAGTGTCCAATATCCCCAAGTTTGTGAACTTGAAACTACAATAAACTTTGATTAAGTAATACGTCGGTTCAATAGAGGTAGTTGTACACCTTGGGATGCAAGAATGTAAATCCGTCCAATCAATTGGACTCGATAGATTTATAAAATACATTGAATTTATTTTGAAGTCTAATAATCCAAGAAATTTTCTAGACACCTAGATTATTACGAAATATTTAGTCAATCCATTTGTTAGGTCAGTGTTTAGGGTCCTCCATGTCAGCAATAGAAACACAAATAGTGCCATATCAACACCATAAATGGGAAGGTTGTGTACAACATGTCATTTCCCATGTTTCCATGTCAACATAATGATGTAAGAAATATGAAGATGGAAGGACATGTGGACTAATTGGAAGCCACCACTTGATAGGGTGACTTCAACATAATTAGTGAGTCCCATGTTGATTTTCATGTCATTTTCTAGGGTTAATTATGAAAAACTAAGTGGATTTTAGTTCTTACGTTTCTCATTTGAGATGTGATTCCATGTATATGATGATGGACCACAATTGAGTTTCATAAATATTTTTCATATGGATAGCATAATTTGTAGTTCATAGTTTTAGCAATGCACAAGGAAGAGATATCACCCTTATTCCAATTCAACCACTACAAGATCCATGTTAGCATACCTGTGCCAACTCAACAAAGCATAGTCAAATCATTGAGTGTTGCATCACACCATCATGTTGAAGTTTGTAGCATTGGGAAGGTACTTCCATACAGGTCTAAGTATCTAGACATGTGGGAGTCGTTCAAAGCCTTCTAGCTTAGTAATTTACTTTAATTAAAGAAATTATTAAAGTAAAGTTCTTTTATTAATTAGTTGAGTTTTATTTAATGAAATGATAAAGTTATTAGCATTAGTGAATTAAGTCTTAGCCATTGATCTCAAGTGAGGTGAGATTTAATCTCAACCGTCCATCACTTTGGAGATTAGGGTTAAGTCCTAAATTAATATTATAAAAGAGAGATCAAGGTAAAGGAGGAGACACTTTTCATTATAAAGAGAGATAAAATAATAAATTTTTGTCAAGGATATATTGGATAGGTGGAGAAGGACTTTCATCTAGAGATCAGTACAGTTCAGGGAGAAGAGAGAACATGAGAAACCACAAGAAGATCTGGCAGATCAGAGCCACAATAGCAAGAATGGAGTTGTACGTACTGTACATGTCATTCAAGGTGCATATGTATGTGGGATACAATTTAGGAAAGTGTGTACATACACAAGCTACAATGCAGGAAGGCACATACAAGTCTAAGAAATTGATTTTATAGGACTACACAACCAGGGAGGAGTTGCTAGGGTTTGCAAGTGTTGTCTATAGTTTTATGTATTTCTGAGTGAGCCATTTTCCTGGTAAGGGAGCCCTTGTAAGATTTGATATTATTCTAATGATAATTTGATTTCAAGGGTATAAATATTTGTGCATTTGAAATTGGTTTCTTTGCTTCCACTATTGTTGGCACATGGTTGTAGGACCTTAGGTTCAAGTTATCTCACCAACAAAACCCTTCAGATATTGGGCCTTTCAACATCATCTGCATGCAAGTGAAGTCTCACCTAAGGCATCTATTGGGGCTGTAGGAACCAATTTTCTGCAGGAACGAGGGGATGGGAGGCGATCATCATATTCATTCTTACTTACCTACTCTATCAACATTATCCCATGTCTATTATTCATTAGTTACTTAGTAATTGAGTTTATGCAGTACCATAAATCATTTTCTATAACACCCATAACTACTTCACGGTAATCATATATTAAACAAATCTAGTCCAACATGCATGAACCTAATATTCATAGACAATCACATGAATCGCACACATAGAGACACAAAGTTAACGTGGCTCACCGAATTCTTGGGATACGTCCACAATGACTGGATTATTTATTATTATTTATGTAGTCTTTCCATGTTTTCACAATGTGCTACAATATATTTATCATATGATCAGTCCCCACCCTACCTAGTTTCTTTGCAGAGAAAGCCTCTCTCTGCAAATCTCCTTCCCTACTCAAACATAAACTCTCTCCCATTCTCAGTATATTCTCTCAACATCAAAAACACATTATTTCTGATCCAACCTTCAACAACCTATTTTACCCGACCCATTACATATTTATACATAGAATCTAGGGCTCAAAACCCTACTTGCTTATCCCCAAAACCCTATTACAACTCATTCTGACTCATTACAACTCAGGTTGACTCGTTGTTCAGGCATGATTTCCCTACTTTTGCGTCTGCATGTTTTTTTTTCATTCTTGACTGTTGTTCTTCCTGATTTTGCACATCTCTATTCTTTTTCATGTTGAACTATTGTCCTTTTCACCCGCTTTATCTTCCTGCTTTACTTTCTTTCTTTTAGATGCCAAGTATGATTTTACCGCGCACTTCAATCATAAATGTTCCTTTACAATGAACTATGCTCGTGCCTTCTCTTCTTTCTTCAACTGTTGTGCATCTCCTCCATAATTAGGATTTTCCTCAAAACTATTTGCAAAATGCATGTCCAATAGGCCCCCAACACTCAACTATGGCTCGTCCCAAGCCACTCAGACCTATTGCATCATGATTCTCCATGCCTCCATGAAATTTTGGAGGGTTTCCCTCATTTTCGTGACTTATTTTGTTACTTCTACTTCTTTTCCCAAAATTTCCTCTACAACCTACGTAGTTAGGGACATGAGTTTCTCCTTTGTTTCCTGCACTACTTTCTTTTTTATGCTCTGCGCAATGGCCAATTCCCCTATAATTTTGAGTGCTTTGTTATGAAGAGGTTCCAATTTCTGTGCAATCTTCTTCTTCTCTAGATACTGCTACTATGTCCTCCCTTGCTAACTATAATTTCTTTTGACAAATCCTCAAATGTGATTTCTTCTCTAGTTGACGCACATGGGGTTGTGGATTCGACATAGGATCCAATATAAAAAATACTTAATGACTCTTCTATTATTGGACTAGACTGAGAATCCTCTTCCTCTCCTATGTTCGACATTTCTACAATTCAGACTATGGAGCAAGGTTCTCTTCCCTGATGCTCACCATGTGGCTCTCTTTTCTCATCCTGACTAGTCTTCTGCCTCTTGTACCTTCTTCCACTATGAAATAATCCAAACCTATCTTCCTCTTCCGATACCACTTCTTCAGTTCTTTGCATCCTCAGTCTCTCCCTTCCTTCTTCATTTTTTCCTCCATTCTTTCCTACCTTCAGACTATCCTCTTGTCATCCCTTGGTTCCCTTATGTGCACACAACCCCTTAGCAATTAGACTTCATTGTCATCACACATTTTTTGCACAACAACATATCTATCCAAGTACCCAATGATTTCATAAACCTTCCACGTGAACCCTTGAAGACATTCCTCACTGCAACATTTTATGAATCATGAATGGGTGCAATCCACTGCAAATTTTGTAATATAACCTCCCAATAAACTGTCCATCCAGAAATAAACTACATGAGAAGTATTATTACTTATATAATTCAATTTACTTACGAACTCAGGAGTCCAGTTCCTCAGCTTTGTGGTTCAGTACCTTCCAGTATTCTCCATTAATATTTATAACCACTCAGTCAAAATAATCGGGAATTCAGCAAAACAAATCTCATGAAACTCGGTGTAATCATACCTTTTCATCCATTTCTCATCACTCATCACTCATCTGAGGGTTTCTATTCTCTTTTTGAGAAATTTCTTGTTCCCTCCCTTTTATCCATTCTGAGATCTCTTTCTTAGTCAGCCTCCAAAACATTCCCTCAATAACATATTTCATGTCCCTGCAATGGAACCATTTTTTGGCACGTGGTTGTAAGACCCTAGGTGTTGATTAAGGTTGGTTGTCATTGATGTCAACCCTTGAAGAAATCCCCGTAGCACAAAGGTTGGGTAATGGACCCAAGATTGTTTGATGTAAATATGACTCATTATTGTCTTGTCATGGTTGATAATAATTAGAAATGGATGAACTCCAAAGTGGTCCCCTTATGGTGAAATCCCTCACGGGAAGACGCTTTGTGGATTGAATTAGCCTAGAAGTATGGTTAGTGAACCCATGCTTATTTGTGGAATAATGAGATGAACGTCGGTGAATTTTTCAGTGAAACTATCCTATATGGATAGTGCTTGTCATTCCATTTCCGGTGGTATTTGGAACGTCACATAACTCCTCACGGTTAGAGAGTTATTGCCATGAGAAGTTGGAGAACCTAGGTTTGGGTAATGGAACCAAGTTTGTTTGATGGATAACATTATAAGTTTCGATATATTTTTAGGTAATACTATTCTATATGGATAGTACAAGTCATTCCATTTCTGGTGGTATTTGGAACGTCACACAACTCCTCACGGTTTGAGAGTTATGGTCTTACGAATTTGGAGGACCCTCATATGTCATCTAGAAGCCCCAAAAGGTCAATGTAGTCAAAGTGATTTAAGAGTTTTTAAAGGTAAATAATAAAGTGAAGTGATGAGTGCACTATAATGCAAAGTGAATACAAAATTAATTATTTAAATAATAAATTTAATGGAGAAATAAGTAGTGGGTTAACCCTAAAATAAGGAAAGTGGGCAAAGTGACCTAGAAGATGTTTTTAAGGAAGCTACTTGGAGAGGATAAATAAGAGGCAATGCTCTCTCATTTAAAACACACTTGAGAATATTGAATACCTATAGTTTTCTTAGGTAACCAAAGGATATCTAAGCCGAATTTCTGAGGGAAGGTGAAGAAAAGAAGGTCAGAATTCAAGGAAGGATAAATTCTTTTGATGATGCTTTCTAAGGTATGTCATTTACAGGTCATCTCACCATTTTCGCAATAACTTTTTTTCTAGAATGATTCAGACCGTGAAATTATTATTTCATTGAGGAAACATATCCAAGTATATGTGGTACAAAATTAATCTTGTGGGTCATTGCATTTTTGGAGTTACACTCTGTGGAAAATAGGGTTTCCGGCTAGCCCTGGAACTAGTCAAAAAACAAGTGTTTCAGGTAAAAACATCATAACTTATTCATAACAGATCCAAATTCAGTAAGACAATTTTTTTTGGTTAGAGTAAAGTATTTATTATGTTTTGTAACATTTTCAAATCGATTCAACAAATATTCCGTGCGGGGCACGCTCTACAAGGTCGCTCTCCAGAATAAGACATAATTCAACAAGGTATGCCATTTTTTCTATAATTAATTTTATGAGAGGTTCCAAGTAGTGACACTTGGAGGAATTTCATAAAACACACTGAATAACATTGTGTATCAATTTCAGATATTTATTCATTTACATTTACAAAGTTATGATTATTTCAAGTCAGGGTTGTTGACTAATCCAAAACTAGTCATGTGAGACTAAAGAAAAGTTTGATGTAAATGCTAGTCTCTTGTTGTTTAAAGTTAAGGAAGGTTTGTAGGTATGTGATAAGATACACCAGGTCTATTACAGAGTTATAAATCATATTTGGTTGAAGAAATTGATGAGGGATTTTGGTTGAGGTACAATTTGGGTACATGGTTGAGACAAGTAGTTGATGAGTTGGCACATACATGAGGTGTACAGATGATGATGTTGGTACATATTGATGAGTCATAGTTGATGAGTATTTGACACATGATTGGTACATACTTGGAACATGGTTGGTTTCACTTGTTTATGGTACAGGTTGATTACATATTTTTTTGTATAGGTTGGTGCATGGTTGATGCACTTGTTTATGGTACAGGTTGGTGCATGGTTGATGCACTTGTTTATGGTACAGGTTGAGGTACAAGTTGATTCATGGTTGATGCATGATACAAGTTTACAGTGGTATATCTCATAGTGATAGTGTGACAATGGTTCCATCATTCTACTTCTACTTCAGGGTAGTTGGACGGGGCAAGGACATGTGGTTGTAGCCACCTTTCGGTTGTAGTCGGAGAACTTAGGGGTCTGTAGCCTCCTTATAGTTGTATCCAGAGAATTGGGGAGTTGTATATTCCCTCAGGTTGTATCCTTATAAACTAGGGGGTTGGAGCCTCCTTCCAGTTGCAACTAGAAAACAAAGGAAGTTGGTGCTTCCAATGAATGTAATTCTTCAAGACATATAAGAAAAAGCGTTCCGTGGTTTTCTCCAGATTTGGGTTTCCACGTAAAACACTAGTGTACTGTGTATGTGTGTGATTGTTCATTTCTTATTTCTCATTATTGGATAATAATTCTACATTGATATAACACTTGGATTATTTGGAGAAAAAGGATTATAATTACACTATTACTGATTCACCCCCCCTTTCTCGGTAATCCAACAATTGGTATCAGAGCAGGCTCCTTCAGAAATCAGTTTAACAACTGAAAGGTAGATCATGGAGAGTACCAACTCATATAAAAATGGAATACCACACTTTGATGGACAAAAGTATTATTTTTGGAGCATAAGGATGAAGACATATATACAAGCACAGGGGTTTGAAATTTGGAAATCAATTGTAGATGGATACACTATACCAGCAGTTCCACCAACAAATGAAAAAGTAGTGAAACTTGGTCAGAATAATTCCAAAGCTACAAATTCACTTTTGAATGGTCTCAGTGAAACAGTATTCACCAAATTTGCACATTGTAAATCCGCTAAAGAGATTTGGGACAAGCTTCGAATATTATGAAGGAGATACAAAATTCAAAGAATCAAAACTTCAAACTTACAGAGGTCGGTTTGAATAACTAAAAATGAAGGAAGATAAGAATATTGCAGCCTACTTCTTAAGAGTTGACGAAACAGTGAATGCAATCATAGGATTGGGAGAAGAAATCGAAGAATCTGTAATTGTTCAAAAGGTACTAATATCTCTTCCTATGAGATTCAACCCTAAGATATCAGCACTAGAAGAAAGATCGGATCTGAACTCAATAAGCATGGACGAACTGCATGGAATCTTCATAGAATATGAAATGAGAACTGAACAGGAAAATCTAGATGTAAAAGAAGAAACCTTCAAAGCATCCAAAAGATCAAATCAAAAGAAAAAGGAACAAGAAGAATATAGCAGCAGCAACGACGTCTTGGAAGATGATAAAGAAGTGGTCAACTTCGTCAAAAGACTGAACAAGGAAACCAATGGTAGGTATAGAGGTAAACTTCCTTAAATTTGTTTTAATTTTGATGGTATTGGTCATTTTTATAACAAATGTACTCATAAGAAAAAAAGAAATGATGAAGGTTACTCAAAATTCAAACACACATATAAAGGCAAAAGAACTACAAAGAAAGATTTCAAGAAAAACTTATGCATCAAAGAATACATTTCATCATCAGATGAAGATGAAATCAGTGACAGTGAGACAGGAAGAGTTCTATTCATGGCAGTAAAAGATTCTGACAAAGAAGACTCTGAAGAAGAATATGAATAAGCCGAAGAAGGATATGAAGAAGACAAAGACGAAATTGAAGAGGCATCAGTTGCCTATCGAGAAGAATTAATGTGTGCCATAGAAGTTATCAGAAGAGAAAAGAAGAAAAACAAGAAACTACAAGAAGAACTAGACAAGAAAAAGGACACTCAAGAACTAGAACAAATGATCACAAGTTTGAAGGTTCAAATTGATGAAGATAAAAGAATTGAAGAAGCACTCAAAGAACAACTAGAAGAAAAGGACAAGATCATTGGAAACTTGGAAGCTAAGATTGTCACACTAAGAAAGGATATTCAAAAGAAAAATATGCAGAATAGCTCAAAAGTTCTGGATGACATTATATACAGTAAAAAATCTCATCTTGACAAGTCTAGACTTGGATACAATCAGACAGAAAAGGTATCAAGCTCCAAAACAACAGAGCAAGAAACAAATCCAAAAATCTATGCAGAAACAATCAAAGGGGATAGGAAGATTACAGGGACACTCCTCCACCGAGAAAATTCAAATTTCAGAATAAACAATGGATAGATAGGCCTCAAGAAGAAGAAGGATTCATAAGAGCACCTTCTTTCAGAAGGTCTTCAACTCCCAGGTATCAAACTATATTTTTTTGGTTTATGTTATGCATGTAATAATTTTGGACATAAAGATGTGAATTGCAGAGCTAACAAAAGGAACAATAAGAACTTTGAGAGTCATACACAAAGGGATTACTCAAGAAGACCTAGTGAAACACAAAGAAGAAGTTACAACAGGTTTGAATCTTTGAGCACTGAAGTGAAATGTTACAAATGTAACAATTTTGGACACGTGGCCAAAAATTGCAGAATGGCAGTCCCTCCTAAAGAACCTCAACAAAATAACAACAGTCACAGACAAGAAACTCAGAAAATGACATGGATAAGAAAGTGAGATCAGTATAGAAATGACTAATGTACAGTCGCTCTACAAGATAAGAATAAGAAACACGGTTGGTATGTTGATAGTGGATGTTCAAAACACATGACAGGTGATAGAGACAAATTTCTTACATTGTGAAAGGAAAGAAATGGTCCATCCTCCTTCAGAAATGATAATTCAGCCAAAATCATTGGAGAAGGCACAATCTGAATTGGGAACAAGAATAAAAAGGTACAAAATGTTCTACTGGTAGAAGATATAAAACATAATCTTCTAAGTGTGATTCAAATGTGTGACCAAGGTCATAAAGTTACTTTCGATTCACAAAAGTGTGAGATAAGAAGAGAAGGTTCAGGGAAATTGGTCGGTACAACTGTAAGAAATTCAAACAACATATATGTGTTAAGTGAACTTGGAAATGAAAAGTGTTGTCTAGGAAAGGAAGATGAAAGTTGGCTATGGCACAGAAGAATGGGTCACATTCATTTTGATAACCTTGTCAAAGTCAACAAAAGAGAAGCAGTCAGAGAAATGCCCCAGATCATGAAACCAACCAACACTTTATGCAAGCATTGTCAACAAGGAAAGAAAATTAAGACCACTTCAAATCAAAGGAATATTCAACAACAAGACCACTGGAAATTGTGCATACTGATCTAGTTGGACCAACTACAACAAAGGGATTAAAAGGTGAGAGATACTTTATGTTATTAATTGATGATTACACAAGAATGATTGCAATTTTCTTTCTCAAGAACAAGTCAGAAGCTTTTGAAAACTTCAAGATCTACAAGGAAATGGTTGAAAATGAGATGGATTTAAGAATCAAATGCTTGAGATCTGATAATGCAGGAGAGTTCACTTCAAAGGAATTTATGGACTACTGTAGCAGTCATGGAATAAGAAGGCAATTCTCCATTGCTAGGACACCTCAACATAATGGAGTTGTTGAAAGAAAGAACATGACAGGACATGAAATGGCTCGAACAATGCTAATGGATTCCAAATTGACATATATATTTTGGACACAGGCAGTGCATACAACATTTCACATTCAAAATAGAGTAATGCTCAGAAACAACACTGATAAAACTCCCTACGAGCTATGGAAAGGAAGATGAGCAAAGAGTTTTTGGAAGCAAATGATACATCAAAAGAGTAGATGGAAGAATGGGAAAGTTTGACTCTCGTGTGGACAAAGGAGTACTTGTTGGTTACTCAAGTACAAGGAAAGAATACAAGTGTTACAATCTAATATTGAAAAAAGTTGTGGAAAGCATCAACATAACAATTGATGAAACAGGCAGACCAGAATCAAAGGAAGAAGAAAACAAATCAATGGAACAATTTTTCGAAGAAGAAGAAGCAGAAGATGAATTAGAAGAGGAAGATGAAGAGAATCTAATAGAAAAAGAAGAGCAAATTCAACAAGTATCTCCAAAGACCCCTAGCAAACGAGGAAAGAAGAATCATCCTTCAGATCAGATTATTGGAAACAAAGATGCAGGAGTTGAGACTAGAAGAAAAATCCATTCACCAGAACAAACACACCTAGCACTCTTATCTACAATTGAACCAAACTGTTTTGAAGAAGCCAACAAGGAT
>SNQJ01S0012718.1:146080-161829 GCA_010110895.2 Picea sitchensis | reverse complement strand
CCCTCATATGTCATCTAGAAGCCCCAAAAGGTCAAAGTAGTCAAAGTGGTTTAAGAGTTTATAAAGGTAAATAATAAAGTGAAGTGATGAGTGCACTATAATTCAAAGTGAATACAAAATCAATAATTTAAATAATAAATTTATTGGAGAAATTAGAAGTGGGTTAACCCTAAAATAAGGAAAGTGGGCAAAGTGACCTAGAAGATGTTTTTAAGGAAGCTACTTGGAGAGTATAAATAACATGCAAGGCCCTCTCATTTAAATAAAACTTGAGCATATTGAATACCTATAGGTTTTTGAGGTAACCAAAGTATATCTAAGCTTAATTTATAAGGGAAGGTGAAGAAAAGAAGGCCGGAATTCAAGGAAGGATAAATGTTTTTGATGATGCTTTCTAAGGTATGTTATTTACAGGTCATTTCACCATTTTCGCAATAATTTTTTTTCTAGAATGATTCAGACCGTGAAATTGCTATTCCATTGAGAAAACATATCCAAGTATCTTTTTTAAAAACTTCAGCTTGTGGGTCGTTGTATTTTTGGAGTTACACTCCGTGGAAAATAGGGTTTGTGGCTAGTCCTGAAACTAGTAAAAAACAGGTGTTTCGGGTAAAAACGTCATAACTTCTTCATAACAGATCCAAATTAAATAAGACCAAAGTTTTTGGTTATAATACATTCTGTAGTATGTTGTGTAACAGTTTCATATCGATTCCACAAATATTCCATGCGGGGCACACTATACAAGGTCGATCTCTAGAATAAGCCAGAATTCAACAAGGTATGCCATTTTTGCTATAACAATTTTTTTGAGAGGTTCCAAGTAGTGACACCTGGAGGAATTGCATAAAACAAACTGAATAAAATTTTATATCAGTTTCAGATATTTATTCATTACAGGTACAAAGTAATGATTATTTCAAGTCAGGGTTGTTGACTAATCCAAAACTAGTCATGTGAGACTAAAGAAACGTTTGATGTAAATGATAGTCTCTTGTTGTTTAAAGTTAAGGAAGGTTTGTAGGTATGTGATCATATACACCAGGTCTATTACATAGTTATAAATCATATTTCAATGATGAAATTGATGAGGGATTTTGGTTGAGGTACAAGTTGGGTACATGGTTGAGAGAAGTAGTTGATGAGTTGGCACATACATGAGGTGTACAGTTAATGATGTTGGTACATATTGATGAGTCATAGTTGATGAGTAGTTGACACATGATTGGTACATACTTGGAACATGGTTGGTTGCACTTATTTATGGTACATGTTGATTACAGATTGTTTGGTACAGGTTGGTGCATGGTTGATGCACTTGTTTATGGTACAGGTTGGTGCATGGTTGATGCACTTGTTTATGGTACAGGTTGATTATAGGTTGAGGTATAGGTTGAAACATTTTTGATGCATGGTTCAGGTTTATTGGTACAAGTTTACAACGGTATATCTCACAGTGATAGTGTGACAGTGGTTCCATCATTCTACTTCTACTTCAGGCTGGTTGGACGGGGCAAGGATAGGTGGTTGTAGCCACCTTCCGGTTGTAGCCGGAGAACTTAGGGGGTTGTAGCCTCCTTCTGGTTGTAGCCAGAGAATTGGGGAGTTGGAGCTTCCCTTAGGTTGTATCCTGAGAAACTAGGGGGTTGGATCCTCCTTCCAGTTGCAGTTGGAAAACAAAGGAAGTTGGTGCTTCCAATGAATGTAATTCTTCAAGACATATAAGAAAAAAATTTACGTGGTTTTCTCTCGATTTGGGTTTCGACGTAAAACACTAGTGTACTGTGTATGTGTGTGATTGTTCATTTCTTATTGCTCATTATTGGATAATAATTCTACATTGATATAACACTTGGATTATTTGGAGAAAATGGATTATAATTATGCTATTATTAATTCACCCCCCCTCTCAGTAATCCAACACTAGGTTCAATTTATCTAACCAACAAAAACCTTCATATACCGACCCTTTTGGCATCACCTGTATGCAAGTGAAGTCTCACCCGAGGCATCTATTGGGGTTGCAGGAACCAAGATTATGTCAGAATGAGGGGATGGGAGGCGATCATCATATTCATTCTTGCTTATCTACTTTGTGTGCATTATCATGTGTCTTGGCTACTTAGTAATTGAGTTTATGTAGTACCATCATGACATAGATTGCAACATAAATCATTCACCATAACATCCATAACTACTGTGAAGTAATCATATATCAAACAAATTTAGTTTGAACATTCATGAACCTACTATTCATAAACAATCACATGAATCACACACATAGATACATACAGTTAACGTGGTTCACCCAATCCTTGGGATACGTCCACAACAAATGACTTCTTTTTTATGCTTTATGTAATCATTCCAGGCTTGCACACTATGCTACAACAGATTCATCGTATTATCAGTCCCCACCTTTCCTAGCTACTATGTAGTGAAAGTCTCTCTCTGCAACTCTCCTTCCCTACTCAGACATAGACTCTATCATTCTCAGTCTATTCTCTAAACATCAACGACATATTAGTTACGATCCAACCTTCAAGAGCCTATTCTACTCGAACCATTACATATTTATACATAGAATCTATGGCTCAAACCCCTACTTTCTTATCCCCAAAACCCTATTACAACTCATTATGACTCATTATAATTTAGTTTGACTCGTTGTTCAAGCATGATTTTCCTACTTTTGTGTCTGCATGCTACTTTTTCATTCCCAACTGTTGTTCTACCTTATTTTTCGTGTCTCTCTACTTTTGCATGCCAAACTATTGTCCTTCCTTTTCACCTTCTTTATCTTACTTCTTTATTCTCTTGCTTTGTTCTCTTTATTTTAACTTCCAAGTATGATTTTACTGTTCACTTCAATCCTGAATGCGCCTTTACTATGCACTCTTCTCCTACCTTCTCTTGTTTCTTAAGTTGTTATGCATCTCCTCCATACTTATAATTTTCCTCAAAATTGTATCCAAAATCCCTATCCAATAGGCCCCCAAAACTCAATTGTGTCTCATCCCAAGCCTCCCAGGCTTGTTGTGTCGCACTCCTCCATGTATCCATGAAGTTTTGGAGGGTTTCCCTCACTGTCGTGACTTCTTTTGTTACTTCTACTTATTTTCCCAAAATTTCCTCTATGGCCTACACAGTCAAGGTCATGAGTTTCTGCTTAGTTTCCTGCATTTATTTCTTTGTTTTGCCTTGCGCAGTGGCCAACTCCCCTTTTATATTGAGTTATTCATTCTACAGAGGTTTCAATTTCTGTTCAATCTTCTTTTAGTCTGGCTACAGCTACTCCATCCTCCCTTGCTAACTATAATTTCTTTTGACAAATCCTCAAATGTGATTTCTGATCTAGGTGATGCACACAGGGTCATGGGGTCGACACATGATCCACTCTAAACAGGAATTAACAACTCTTCTATTATCGAACTTGACTGGAAATCCTCTTCCTCTCCTATGTTCGGTATTTATACGATCTAGACTATTGCCCAGGGTTCTCTTCCCTCAGGATCACTGCTTCTCCTTTTTTGGCCCTAGTATTCAACCTCTTGTACCTTCTTCCACTATGAAGTACTCCAAACTCATCTTCCTCTTATGATACCACTTCGTCGGTTCTCAACATCCGTAGTCCCTCCCTTCCTTATTCATTTCCTCCTCCATTCTTTCCTACCTTCTGACTGTCCTCTTATCATCCCTTAGTTCCCCTATGTGCATGAAGCCCCTTAGCAATCATAATCCATTGTCATCAAGCACTTGTCTCATAACAACATCTTTATCCAAGTGCCCAATGATTTCATAAACCTTTTGCATGGACCCTTGAAGACATCCCTCTCTACAACATTGTATAACCAGGTACAATCCATTGCAAATTCTATAATATAACCTCTCAATATACTCTCCAACTAGAAATCAATTACATGAGAAGTCTTATTACTTACATAATTCAACTGCCTTACCAAATCAGGAATCTAGTTCCTCGACGATACGGTTCGGTACCTTCCAATATTCTCCACCAATATTTCTAACCACTTAGTCAAAATAATTTGGAATTTGCCAAAGAAAATCTCATGCAGCTCAGTGTATGCATACCTTTGCATCCATTTCTCGTCACTCATTCGAGGGTTTCTATTCTCTTTTTGAGAAAATTCTAGTTCCTTCCCTTCTAGCCATAATGAGATCTCTTTCTTACTAGGCCTCCAAAATGTTCTTTCAATCACAGATTTTGGGTCCCAACAATAAAACCATTTGTTGGCACATGGTTGCAAGACCCTATGTTCAAGTTATCTAACCAAAAAACCCTTCAGAGTCTGGCCCTTTCGGTGTCACCTGCATGCAAGTGAATTCTCACCCAAGGCATCTATTGGGGTTGCAGGAGCCAAGTTTCCGCAGTAATGAGGGGATGGGAGGTGATCATCATATTCATTCTTACTTATCTACTTTGTGTGAATTATCTCATGTCTATTATTCCTTGGCTACTTAGTAATTGATTTTATACAGTACCATCATGATGTATATTGCAACATAAATCATTCACCATAACGTCCATAACTATTGCACAATAATCATATATTAAACAAATCTATTCTAAACCTGTATGAACCTACTATTCATAAAAAATCACATGAAACACACACATAGAGACATAGAGTTAACGTGGTTCACCCAATCCTTCGGCTACATCCACAATGACTGGATTCTTTATTATGATTTATGTAATCATTTCAGGCTTGCATATTGTGCTACAATAGATTCATCATATTATCAGTCCCCACCTTGCCTAGCTAGTCTGCAGTGCAAGCCTCTCTCTGCAACTCTCCTTCCCTACTCAAATATAGAATGTCTCTCATTCTCGGTCTATTCTTTCAAAATAAACAACACATTAGTTCTGATCCAACCTTCAACATCCTATTCTACCCGACCCATTACATATTTAAAAATAGAATCTAGGGATCAAAACCCTACTTTATTATCCCCAAAACCCTATTACAACTCATTCTGATTCATTACAACTCAGGTTGACTCATTTTTTGGGCGTGCTTTTCCTTCTTTTGCATTTGCATGATGATTTTGCATTTCCAAATATTTTTCTTCTTACTTTTGCTCGTCTCTCTTCTTTTGTGTGTCGAAATGTTGTCCTTCCTTTTCGCTCGCTTTATCTTCTCTCTGTATTCTCTTTCTTTTCACTACCAAGTATGATTTTACTTTGCACTTCAATCCTGAATGTGCCTTTATTGCGCACTCCTCTCTTTCCTTTTCTTATTTCTTCTATTGTTGTACATCTCCTCCATACTTCGGATTTTCTTAAAAGGTGTATGAAAAATGCATGTCCAACAACTATTTATTTTGGTTAATTATTCCATCAAGTGAATTTTGTTTTGTGAGCCTATAATTTAATTTATAGCAAGGAAATCATTAGTAAACAATTTATCTAGGTGTTGGGATTAGAAAATTGACACATGTTATACACTTGAGCGTGATGAAGTTAACAAAAAAAGGGTGAGAGTACACATGGACCAATCCAATATTGTCATGTGCTAGGGAGACATGGGTATCATCCAAACAACAATCCTTTGCATCAAAGGTATCCTAATCAATGGGCACCACATTGCATATGATGTCATCTTCAGGGTAAGGCTTTCTGTATTTCATTGATAAAAAAATTCACATGTTGGTTCTAGACTCGAAAGGGGGTTTTATTAGGTTCAATAAACATTTTAGGTCTACAAATCTATGAGGATTTCCCACTCCATATTTCTCAATTTAAAAATTATTTCCACAGACCCGACAACTATTTAGAATTGAATTCATGATTATTTTTGGTTTACAAAAGTGGATAGATTTTAGGTCCTCTATAGAGAAGTACACAAACCATGAAAATCATCTAAATGTAGGAGATGATGACAAGTGTCATTATCTAGGGATATTAGATAATGACCAAGGACAACTAGCAAGATGAGGATATTCCACCTTATCACCATAAAGTAAGAAATGGTGCCTCATTGGACATGTGGAGTAGTCAAATATTGCCACATGCAAATTTGATATTAGTGGATTTAGGTCATGAGCACATGCGGTCATGCAAGTACAAGAGGACATTCAAGAAGTAATGTAGGAACATGTGTCATGAGAGTATGTGAGGATATTTTATAAAAACTCCAAGTACTAATCATATTTGGCCAAATGGAATTCATGACATTGTTAATAAAGTTTTGAGAAGACAAGCAATTGATATGTTTTTCGGAACATGTCATTGTTGTAGGCATGCCTTAGTCGGGTAAAGGGTCATTATTTCATTAAAATTATTCTAATTATTTAAGCTTTAAACTTTAAGATGGAATCAATTAGAATTCATAAATATTTTGGGTTCAAGTTGTAGTCATGCAAATCTTGGATTTCATGTTTTTTATTATACACAAATCCTTTTATGGATTGGATCTTTTCTTGAATTATACTTCATAAATAATTTGAGTAACTCGATGGATTATGGCCCTTATGTTAAGAACCTTGGGAAAATGTGCCGAGTGACCTAACATTGAAATTAACTACACTTGATACCTTTTTTTATCTAGAGTACATTTTGAACTTGGGTATGAGTAAATAAGGAAACAAGGACACATAACCCTACCACGTCAATGAATACAAAACCAACTGGAGAATGCCACATATTTGGGGTAAGGAAACTAAGGATGTTAACTGGGACATTGGACGAATTATCATAATCAGATATGTGGAATAATGAGAGTGTGCCATGTCATAACACTAGGATCATTGGGGCTAACTCAACTTATATGTGGACCAATCTGATTGCACCACCTAGCATATCTTATGTCAATGGGAAGGGGACGAGGGTGTTCAAGTAGAAATTAATTTCATTTCACCTCCAAATATATCCATGTGCATTTGAGGACTTAAGTAAAGGAATGATTAATGTTTGAAATTTCCCTAAAGGTACAATATCATGTGACATGGACATATCAAAATATTATATGTGGCATCCTACACTCATCACTATGTCATCAACAATGATATCATCAATGAAAAATAGAGGATTCTCTTCCCATTCAAATACTTATATGTTATAGAATGATGTAAATATAATCCAAGTGAGCAAGTCACTGGAGGCTCTAAAGGATTTGACATGGCAAGTTAGCATGTCATGGGTAATTAAATTTCCTAAGGGTGTTTTCCTTTGAAAAACAAACTTAGTACTCAAAGGACATACTCAAAGAAAGGTTAAAAGTATACATGATGTAATTTATACATCATCATCATTAATCATTCATCTACTTCTATGATTAATTCAGATTTAAACCTATGCATGCATGTAGTGATAATTAAGTTTAATCATTCATTCTTGAGATAATGATTAACATAATAGTAAAACCATTCAGTAACAATCAGATAGGACACAATATTTTACTGTGGTTCACCCTCGTCTGGGGCTACATACACAAAGATCTAGCTTCTCTGCTCTTTATTTATTCTGCTGCAAAATCTTAGTTGCACGGTTTACCTCTTTAGTATTACAATCAAAATGAGGGTGAGTACCCTATGGGAGGATGACTATATCACACCAGGCTCCTCAGCCTGTGACCTAACCCTAAAAAATTAGCTTATTTGACTCTACCACAAGAACCATGACAAAACTCACTACAATCAATAGCTTCTGAACCATAACAAAAATAATTAATAACAAACCTTGACCTAAACCTCCTAGGTATTTATTTATACTACCCTACTGGTTTATAGTAGTTACAATCTTTGTCAAAAATCCTAACCTTAACATGGTTAGCCCTTTCTACATGCGCACCATGTTTCTTTTCCTCCTGGATGATGTTTTTCCTTGTTTTTCTGCATGCTTATTTTCTGCCTCCTAAGGCACGTGCTCCAAAAATATACCTTTTCTTCAAAATTAGGTCTGCGCCCAAAATAGATCCTTCTTCCCAAAATAGGCCTGCACAAACAGGCCCCCAACACTGACATGTGGCTCGTCACAATCCACTCAGATGGTGCGCACTCCATATATAACCTTCTCCAAGCTGTGGAACTTCTCTACTAGTTCCTTCCCTTTTTCTTTCACCTGCACAGCTTTATCTGTTAGTGCCTCGACCATCTACGTTGTTATCTATTCTTGTAGCAATGTTGCACTCTCTAAATGTGCGTGCACCATCCTTGTCTTCTCTTCCTCCAGCTTGGAAATTATCTTTGGTTCTTGTTCCTAGTGGGGCTCCAACTGGGCCTATCTTACTTGCTTATTGATCTGTGTTATCTTTAACTTTGTCTGTAGGGTCTTCATCTCCTGTGTTCCCTTCAAGATCTCAGTAATGCTCATGTTTTTCTGTCGTTGCTTCAATTCCTACATTGCAACATTGATTTTATCCTCTTGTTGGTCCAATTTTTGGACCTTTTCATCTTCTTCCAAAGTGGTCCAAATATGTGCAGTTATGTGAGTTCCTTGGCTTCCCTTGCCATTTCATCTATCTATAATGTCGTTTGTTGTTCTCTTTTCTCTCGGACCCCAGGAAGAGTCATAGGATATAGTTTTTCTTTCCACTCCTATATCTCCTTCCTATACCCTTCAATCGTCTGCATAATGATATTTATCTTTTCATCTGCTCTCCTATCCGGTGTTTGCACACTATCTGGAAAGCAATTGTATATCGATCTTAGCCCCTGCTCTAGCTTGTCTACGCATTATTTTTCCTCCTCATTCTCTGAGGTCAACTAGTCACAGGTGATCTGTAACATCTCTGTTACTCCCCTACCAACCTCCAAGTTGTTGACATCCGTGCATGCTCTGGATTGTACTTCTTGCATTATACTCACTTGGAGTCCATATAGTGATTTTGTGCGTATCTACGCCATGACTACCTCAAAGTGGTCAATGTCTCCCATGGGTTTCTGCGTAGTCTCTTGATTAATTCTAACCATCTACAATGTGACCGTGAATGTATCCATACTCTGCACTACTATATGAATTGTATCATCTTTTTATTTCTACGCAAGGGGTCATTGTGTCTTTATAGGTTGTTGCATTGTGGCCTCTGATACTGTATTTATTTGTAACTGTTGTAGAGTTTCATGGAATTCTATGAGTTTGTCCATGATCTCTTCTCTCTTTTCTTCTGCAGTGTTTACTACATATTCCCCTCTGTCCTGAACCTTGTTTGCCATAAACTCAGCATCATCCTCTGTCAAGGTGATGATTGGGCCCTCCTTGGTGTACTTCATATTTTTACACGTCTCCTCTGCCTGTGTTATCATCCTTTTTGTATGTGAGGGATGCCTCCCACTCATCATTGCTTGTACCCCCTCCTCATCAGCCTGAGATGTATCTCCCTTCTTGGCATCCTCCTGAATTTGTTGCTTGGGCACCATTGTTGTCCTCCTTGGCCTCTTTGGCACTGTGCTACTTCTTGATGTCTGGGTGTGCATCGTAGCCTTCCTAGTGTTCACAACTGGGATATTTGTCTTTGTTGAAGGACCTAATTCAACTTTCCCCTTAGGTTTGGATGATTGTGTTTTTGTTGGTCATGTTGCTGGTTTTTCTACTGGCATCTTCCACTGTCCATGATAGTCTTTGATTATCCAATCAATCTCTTCCCTTGTGATGCATTGTTGCAACTCCAACTATTCCTTCTTTGGATCCCTTGCGGCCTGGATCCACATATGGTGCCTAGATGCCTTAAACTTGGCTATCACTTCTGATTCCTAGACCACTTCCACAGTAATGCACCACACATTGGTTGTGTGTTGGTGTATCTCTTCCAGCAGCATAACGAACAATGTGTTATTTTCCTGCTAATTTTTGGTGTCCTTGGCCTGCCAGAGGAGTCATATCTAGTTGTGTAGCTCTTCCATTTCCTATCCATAAAGGATGAAAAATTTGGCTCCTTCCATCTTGCCAAAGATATTAGGATAATGAGACAAAAATAATGGAACTCAACTCCATTATCCTACGCGTCTCTGTAGTTGATCAAGAATTGGTTCAGGAGGTAAGGCACCCAACTAAACATTACCCCCTTTGTGCACTGCGCGACGACTATGATGACTCCTACTAGAGCCTCTTCTTTTCTACACTTCCTTAGCAGCTTGCAATCCGTGAGCTTGCTGGAAAACCTTATCGCATCATCATTTATGTCTCTAAGTGAAATGCCTTTGTTCCCTTTGCTGGTACCAAATTGTGCTTTGACTAGCTCGATGATCTCCTTCTCGCACACTTTATTGTCCAAGTATTCCTCTGGTTGCGCGCCCACTATCGGTAATCCCGTCATTTTGGTGATCAACACCACATTGAGTTGCACTGGCCTATCCATCCAAATAATGTAGCCATGTACCCAGGATAGCAATTGTTTGATGCAAAGCCCAAACTTTTTGCCACTCCTGAAGTGCAGTATGTCTAGGAGGTTCATTATCCTAAAGTTGTAGAGCCCTGTTATCCACTGCGTGGGCTCCATGATTGGTTTGCTTAGGGGTCCAATTCCCCCTGTGTTTTCCAAGTAGGATTCCTCGGCCAAGTCTGGGAATTTTATTGTGTCACACACATCATAGTCCAAGTACCTTAATTTAGGCACTTTTCAGAGCATCTCCTCCACAGTCACCACTGCATCTGGGAGGTAGGGAAGTGTAATTTCTGCGGCACCCTGTACCTTTATTATTTTCCCAACGACAGATGGGATTTTTTATACTATTTCTATGTCATCTTCTTTCCCCTCGGATTTTGGTTGGTTGGTGATGTCCTCAACCAACACCTCCTCTTCGTCACGACCCTGTTGTTGACCCTTCATTTCGTCGTGTTTAGCCAGTGTTTCATAATTATGGTTTGTAATACCATTTAGAGTCTTGGAGCTCTACCCTAGTTCCCCTTATGTTGTTGTCAAAATTTCCTCCTCAACCCTCATTGGGCTGAGTGACTCTATCTTAGAAGTGGTAACATCTTCGAGCTAGACGACATTCTCGGGCGCCACCATCCTTTCCTTCCTCCTTTGGCCTTGTCGAGTAATCCATACATATTTTTTTGGAGCACCAAAATTTGGTGGTGTCATGTTGTATGTGATTTGAACACGTTCTCTCTTCTTCGCACTATTACACCTAGGGCACACACTTCTATCTCACTCTATGCGAAAAATTCACTAAGTGTCAAGCTAACCCTTGCTTTTCGCACTTTATAAGCCATGTCATAATTGTTTTTTACCTTTTTCATGCATTTGCGTTGAATCCAATTGTTACCACGTGTTTTATTTCTATGTTGTCATAGTAGTTGTTGTGCGCGACTTTTTTCCACTTTCTTGTTGTTCAACCAACTTCTACCTCTTTTTTTATTTTTATTCTTTTTCTATTTTTCTATTCCTTTTTCTTTGTTTTCTATTTTTTATTTCTTTTTATCAGTTTTCTTTCCTAATATATATTATAGTTCACTATATACATGATTTTATTACTGTGTTGTAACTTTTAATAGTTAGTAGGTTGACTATCCCTATACAGTTTCAGTCGACTATCGTTGACCATTCCTTTCAGTTATGTTCCTCCCAATTCCTTTAGTTGCACAAATCCTCCATCTGTGATAGTTTTTACTTCATATGGCCCTAGCCAATGCATTCTGCACTTACCAGGGTGTTGCAAAAATTTTCTATCATAGAGAAGAACTAGGTCTCCCTCCTTGAAGCTCTGATTTTTTATGTGTCTGTCATGTCAGGCCTTGTCCCTTGCTTTCTGTACCTCTTGGTGAAATCCTGCCAGAATCCAATCTTATTCCATTTCCATCAGTTGACTTAACCTCTCGTGTACTGCACCTCTTTCTGTCATGTTGGTAATTGCTGCTATGCGCAGACTAGGAACCATAAATTCTAATGGAACCAACACTTCTTGTCCATACACCAATATGAATGGTGTTTTTCTTGTCAAATTATTTCATTTGGTCCTGTATGCCCATAGTACTACTGGTATTTTCAAATCTCATTCATCCCTTTTCACCTTGCATATCTTAGTCAAAGTGTTTTCCAAAATATTATTGAAAGCTTCTACTGTCCCATTTTCCTGAGGATTATATGGTGCACTCTTCTGGTGATAGAATTCAAACTCCTCAGTCATATCCTTGATGATACTATTAATAAAATGAGTTCCTTGGTCACTTATCAAAATCTTGGGGCATACAAATATGGTAATCACCTGCTCAAATAAGAAGTTATTTGTTGTCTCTGTGCTGCAATATTTGACTGGTGCTTCTTTTGTCCATCTGGTTAAGTATTTGTTCATAGTAATGATATATCTGGCTCCTGACATTATTGTTGGTGATTTAATAGGTCTGACAAAATCTATTTCCCATTTGTTAAATACTTGCAGAGTTACTTGTGGTCTTAGGGGCATCTCATCCCTCATGTTGGGTTTTCCATCCCTCTGATAGATATCATAGTTCTAGAAATATTCCTTGACATCTTTATGAATTGTTGGCCAACATAAACCTGTGCACAATACCTTCTGCATGGTATCTTTTCCTGCATAGTGTCCTCCATCTGTGCCTTTATGAGCTTCTGCTAAAACCCTGGGTTGTTTATGTTATAATACACACCTCCTAAAAATGTTGTCTGCGCCCATCTTATATAAATGACCTGGAATGATTTAATAGTCTACAACTCTAACTGCTAGATTTTTATTCTGCGCAGTACTAAACTTGTGTGATGCAACCCCTGTACTTAAGAATTCAATGACATCAATAAAGTATTCATCAACTACCTGTATTGAAAATAATTATGCATCAGGGAAGTTGTCTTCCAAGTTAGTAGGTTCTTCTCCATTGGTTACCCTTGACAAGTTACGAGGTCCTTTATTCAACTTCCCTATTTTGACTATTACTTCAAAATCAAATTCTTGGATTACTAACAACCATCTATAGATCCTCCCCCCCAACCTTATCTTGTTGACTAGATATTTGAGGGAAGAATGATCTGTGAACATTTTAAAAATTTTACCCAATAAATAATTCTTGAATTTCTAAAGTGCATATACCATGGCTAAGCCTTGTTTTTCTGTGGTGTTGTAATTATGCTCAGATTTTGACAACTTCCTTCTTGCAAAGGATATAGGATGATCTAAGTCCCCTGCTACTGGCTACAACATAATTTATCCAAGTGTTATTATTGATGCATCTACATGCACATGATATGTATTTTCCCAATCAGGAAAAACTAATATAGGTGTTGTCACCATTTTTTCCTTTAGAGTATCCAATCCTTGTTGACAATCCTCATTCCACTGAAATTTGGTGTCCTTCTTTAATATTTTTTCCATTGGTATAATAATCTACACATACCACTTTATAAACTTCTTGTAGTAGCCTATATGTCCCAGTGTGGTTTTTAACTGGTGTACTGACTTTGGTGGTGGTAAGTTCACAATAACAACAATCTTGGCAGGGTCAACCAGTAAGCCCTGTTTGCACACTATATGTCCCAACAATATCCCAAAAGGTTTACCAAAAATGAATTCTTGATGTTTAATGATATCTAACAATTCTTGCATCTTTCCAACATTAGTCTTAAAAATTCTACATTGTCTTTCAAAAGACTATACACAATCCATTCATACTGATATACTTCTATAAACTGATGTATGAATTCCTGAAAATCAACTATGACTACCCTTGAAAATATAGTTGGTGCATTCTTCAATCCAAAGGGCATGATTGTATATTGGTAGGATCCCCATTCTATGGCAAAAGTAGTCTTATACATGTCCTCTGGAGCTATTTTGATCTGATGGTAACCCGAGAATCCATCTTTGAATTAATATGCTTCCTGGCCTCCCACATTCTCTAAGACCTCATTTGTAAAGGAGGTAGGGAAAGGATGATATAAGAAATCATCGTTGAGTTTTCTCAAATCTACACAAATCCTTATCCCCCCTTGTTTCTTTTCCTAGACTACCATGTGATTGATCCATTTAGATTCCTCTATTGATTATGTAATTCCTGCTTCCAACATTCGGTCAACTTATGCTTTCAATTTCTACTTATATACTGGATTCAACCTATAGGGTCTCTGTCTCATAGGTCTAGACTCTGTTTTTAGAGGTATCTTCATCTCACCTAGCTCCCATGCTATGCCTTTCATCTCTGAAAAGGTTGTTGGAAACATGTCATTGTATTCATGCAGTAACTCTGTTATCCTTTCTAGTGTCTTCTCATCCCAATAGTCTCCAGTTCTTTCCATTTTAGGATTTTTGTTCGTCCCAATGTTGATTTTCTTGACTTTGATTGGTGTAGAAAATGCTTCTGAATCGAGTGATGGACCTTCCACCTCTATCTCTCCTTCAATCTATGTGATCCGAATATTGCACATATCATCTTCATATGGTGCTTCCTCTTCAACATGATAACATGAGAGTAACTCTTTGATTGTTTTTTTCTTTCTATTGTTGATATTCTATTATGGTTTCGACCTTTGGCTCATCAAAAAATATCACTCCCTTTATAAGCTTCACAGTTGAATCAATTTTTGGGTTCTCATGCTCGAATGAAAAGGTTACTAAAAACTTTTGTTGTAATCCTATCCATTCTGTAGTGCCTCTGCGCATCTCCTGATCTATGTACCTGTTCCATAGGATCCCTTCCAATGTATGAATAAAGTGTTGAGGCCATTCCTATGGTGGTTTCATCCTCGATTGTGTTCTTCATTTCTCTAAGTGTTCAACTAGTGTTCCTCTCCCATCATACTTTTGCATTGTGTTTCTCCCATGTTCTATGCCAAATCTAATGCACAATAGTCATTTACACTGATACCAGTCCTAAATTGTTTCTTTATGCACACCCCACCATCTGGCAGGTGTTTTCCTAAGTGAAATATCCAAGGCTAAGAGCCTTTGATTTCCCAAAAAATTCTCCTCATATTTTTTCAAGAATTCCTCTAAGTTGTTCAACCCATGAAAACTGGGAGGTTCTCTTATCTCTGTACCAACCCACCTTACTGTGTAGTCTATACTTGTGCACCTCCTTGTGGAGACTTCATGTAATCGCAACTGCCAATTCTTCAAACTTGTGTTTGAATCCGAAGCACACGATGCAATGCTTCTCCAGTTGAGTACCCCATATGAAGTTGGGTTGACATAATCTTCTTCTCACACAATGGTTCTGTATAACTGGTTTATTTCTTCCAGATCCAAACAATTCGCCTCTACAAACATTTCTCCTTCTGAATGATCTAATGGTGCAATAACTCTATATTCTGCTCATTTAGGTTTCTGTGGTGAGAGATTTGTTTAGAAATTTTCGGAAGAACCACAGTGTTATTGACAACTTGTCGTCGACGTTTCGGATCCACAACAGGATCCATCTTCAGGACAAAAAAGCCTGAGGAAAAATAAGAGAGGAGCCCTTAATAAATAATGATGAGGAGGGTGGAAAACTAAGGTCAGCTAAGTGAAACCCTAGGTTTGAGGTGATTTTTCCAAAATAGGTATTAAATAGTGATTTAATTAATGAATTAAGTGGTTTAGATATTAAATTTTTTATGTTAAATATAGGCTAAATTTAGGTTAACCATATGGTGTTAATATTATAAATATAAATTATATGTTAATTATAGGTTAAATTAAGGTTAATTTAACCTACCTTACATCCAAGGAGTCACTGATAAAATCGCAAAAATCCTAAACAAGAAGGAGATTAAGACCTCATTCAGACCACTTAATACCATCAAACAGAAAATGAGATATGTTAAGGACAAGCTTGACCAACACAATTTCAAAGGAGT
>SNQJ01S0012718.1:106583-124681 GCA_010110895.2 Picea sitchensis | reverse complement strand
AGGGAAGTAATGACTTCCAAAGGTAGCTATAGCTTCCAAATGTAAAGGGAGGGATAAACCTCCAAGAGGAAGATACAATCCTCCAATATTAAGAGATATTTTAACTCTCTATCCTTGCCCCTTCCTTCCACCCAAGAATATATGAGAGATAATAAAACTTTACATTAAATAATCACCATCAACCAATCATTACATAGAACCTGATAATGCTTCCTGCGACTTCTTCAATTTCTGCAATTATTCAATTCTTGGAGTACTCTGATCCTGTAGATAATATTACTCAATGTATTCTCTGAAACTCCTCCAATTTTCACTCCTTGAATCCTCGCCAAAAGGAGGTTATAGAAATAATGGTAGACTTTATTCAATTCTGGTCTATTCAGAAGACCCAACTTGTACAGCATGCCTCGTGCTCAACATTTAACATCTGATTCTGAAACTCAAACAAAAGTAACTATAGTCCGTACTCTTTCCAATGGAAGTGGTCCCATTGCATTTGGATTTTGTATGAAGAAGTTATGACTATTTTACCCGGAACACATGTTTATTGACTAGCCTCTGGACTGGTCACAAACCCTATATTCCACAGAGTGTATCTCCATAATTATAGCGAATCAAGAGATGAAATTTTTACCAAAGGTACCTTGATATGTCTTATCAATACCATAGCGGTTTCACCATCTAAATCCTTCTAGAAAAAAATTTATAGCAAAAATGGTAAGATGACTTGAAAATAACATACCTTAGAACACATCACCAAAAGACGTCATCCTCCCTTGAAATCCGGCCTTCTTTACTTCTGATTTCCTCTTAAATTCAACTTGTATCAAATGAATGTATAATGACGTTTATTTATACCATTTATGTCACTTCCTTTTAACATTAGGGTCGACCTAACACTTTCTTATTTTGTAATTCTTTTCTTTAATTATCTTCAGGACCTACATGTACTTCCTTCTTCAATTCACTTTGTCATCTTCAAAAATTCATTTCTCCTCAACCATGAGGATCCACGTGACGTGCCACATACCACCGAAACAACATGATTTATACTATCCATCCATGGGTGTTGTATCTGTATGTGCATTTTCCTTCATTTCCAAATACCTTCATCAATCTTGCGGTCCAAAACCCATGACTAAGGTTGACATCAATGACATCAATGTCAAGCCGACTCATTAAGGATCGATCTGATCAACTATCCATCCAAATCATATTCAATTGTAGGGATGGTAGATTCACCACCTGACTATCTTTGATTGTTGGTCGATTTTCTGACCGACAAGCACGTCGACTACTAGACCGGCTAGTGCGGTGTGTTGGTCAATCACTTGATAGACTGTGTCTAGATGTAGATCAATTGCTCAACTGACTAAACCTAGGAGATGTGTGATGAACCATCAATTCTTGATGTTCCAATAGGGGAGTGCTTTTACCTTTCCATATCTTACCATGTGACACCATCTGTTATTCACCACATAGCTCCTTAAAATCCATCATCATGCCCCAATGTTGCGTTAAATCCCTAACATCTTTCTGATGTGACATGCATTATCCATCGTTGATCAGGATTTCTTGCATCCGTTAGATAATCAATCCCACACCTTCTCCCACACTTTCTCCTTAAGGCTTTGTCTTATGATATGAATCTATTGAGGCAAGGGAGTAAGACTATTTTGGACACAATAATTTTCTTTCATGCTCCTGATAAGCGCCCGAGTATTTGAAACTCAGACTTAGGCCCTTAGGGATGGATTTTTCTCCATAAACATTCCTAGGATTTCAACCACATTATTTTCCTATTTGATCCATGAGATCTGTAATCTCCCTTTTGGCCTGATGATCTTGAACTTCATCCCCATAATATCGATCAATGTGCACACTAATGACTATATCAAATCTCATATTAACATTGGCTCCAACAGGGACAACATACCCATGTGGTCTACTGAGAACTATATACCAAGTTCCTTCTCCTGTTGGGTTACAGAGTCTACATTGGATCAAACAATGCCCATTGCACCTGAAAAATTGATCCGAGAGGTGAAACAAAATTGCTCAATAGCTTAAAGTTAAAACCCTAACTTCTTGCTTGCATAAAATATGGTTAATGAAGTAAAATTTAAAATGCATAAAAGGAATGGAAAAATATTTATTTATGTACAAGGTAGGAAAATTTGAAGCACTCACTACTGTAAGAAATGTTTGAGGAACTTCCCATTAATAGGATCCCCAAACACCTCACCATCCAGTTGTGTCAACTCATATGTGTTTTTGTCTTGAACTACAATGATATGAAAAGGCCCTAGCCAAAGGTTGTTGAATTTTCCATGATTTCCATTTGCTTCTCTTATGGCATCCCACTTTAAGACTATATCTCTCATCATAAATATTCTCTCCTTGGTCCTCTTATCAAATATTTATTTCATTCTTGCCTCATGAGCTTGAGACTTCAGTTGTACCTGATCCCTTACTTGTTGGACTTCAATTAGCCGGATAATTCTTCTTTGGATGTCATCTAACTTTACCTCTTCATCTTGCAACAATTTCATCACAAAAATATTGAGTTGTATGGGAAAATTAGCTTCTAGTCCATATACCAGCTGAAATGGAGAAGTACCAAGGGACCTTTTGATACTCACTCTATCTTCATAGACTGCATATTTTAGGTAGGAATTCCAAGATTTCTTGTTTTGGTACAACATCTTCTTGATGATATTAATGAGGTTATTGTTGGATGAATCGACCAAACCATTTCCCTGTGGATAATATGCAGTGGAATGTCCCAACTCTATGTTATAATTTTGACAAAATTGCATCAACTTGGCAGATTTAAATGCTTGGGCATTATCAGTTATAATATTTCTAGGGCATCCAAACCTTGCTAAAATGTTTTCCTCAAGGAACTTGACGATGATTGAATCATTTGATGCCCAAGTGGGGATTTCCTCCACCCACTTGGTTAAGTAGTTTGTGACTGTCAGGATCCATTTGTGCTTCCCACTTGAATTTGGGTTGATTTCACCAATGAAATATAATCCCCATTTTTGGAAGGGTATTTTTGTTTTGATAGGTCTAAGTGGGAGAGGTTGTAATTTTTGCTTCCTTCCAAACATGTGACATTGTACACAGGCCCTAACCATGCAGTTCACATCAGAAAATAATGATGGCCAATAATATCCAGCTCTGGGGATTTTATATACAATAGTTCTCCATGCATGATGACCACCACATATCCCTTTATGAAATTCATTGACAATCTCCTCACTTTCTTTTTCAATAAGTTAATTCAGAAATTTTCCTATTGGGTCCTTCCAAAACATCCCAAAATACAATACTTCACAGCCTTGATCTTGATAGACCTGGCCTTAGATTTGTCCCATGCTAGTGAGAAACTTAGGTTTTGAAGATATAAAATCACATGTTTATGCCAATCAGAATAAGTAAACTTAGGACTTACTTCATAAGATGGTTCTTGTGTTTCATCCTCTTCTTTCTCTATTTCCATCATGTTTTTTGTCATAGAATTTAGATCATGGATTTTCAATTTGACTCGACCATGAGTTTAGCCAACCCTAGTCCTTTTACCAACTTGGTGGGCTTTATCTCCAAATCATACTCCTGCATCTTGACAATCCATTTGCCTCTTCTTTCCTCACTATCAAGCTATGTGAGGATGTCCTTGATGGCACTGTTAGGTACATAAGATTTTTTTTTGAAGTTCAATATATAATATCTAAATGATTTTAGTGACTTAACCAGGGCATATGCTTGTTTCTCCAAATTACTAAATTTCAATTCTGCATCCCTCAAATATTTGTTGAAGAAGGCTATTGGTTTCTCCTGGTTTTTTTATCATTTTTATGCAATAAAACAACATTTATATTATGTTCTAAAGAAAAAGAAAAAATAAATAAGTCCTTATCATAATTTGGGCTAACTTAAACTGGAGACTCTCACATTGACTCTTTGATTACTTGAAAATATTCTCTAGCCTGATGAGTCCACTTCACTTCATTATTTTTCTTTAACATGTTAGTTATATGCCTAACCATCTCAACAAAATTTGGGACAAATATTCTCAGGAAGTTTATTCTTCCTAGGAAATTTGTATATCTTTCATGTTTCTCGGTATAATTGTATTCTTGATTGCTTCCACTATCTCTAGGTCTATTTTTACTCCTTATTTTGACACTATATGGCCCAAGAGTTTTCCTTCGGTCATAGAAAAATAAGACTTTTTTGGATTCAATGATAGGCCAAATTTCCTACACTTCACAAAGGTCTTCCTTAAATGCTCAATGTGATCTTCATATTTCTTGGAGAAGATAGCCATATCATCAAGATATATAACAATGAATATATCCTTCTCTCCCACAAAGGCTATATCCATAGCTCATTGAAAGGTAGCTCCTACATTTATCAAACCAAAGGGAATTTTATCATACATTAAATTTCCCCATGGGGTTGTGAAAGTTGTTTTTTCCCTATCATCAAGATGCATTACCACTTTATTTTATCATGAGAAACCATCTCTCATAGAGAACCTATTTGCTTCCACAACTTTCTTATGTATGTGATCCATTTTGGGAATAGGGTAATTGTCCTTTAGTGAGCATTTATTTAGATTTCCAAAGTCCACACAAAGTCTTATCTCTCCACTCTTTTTACTAACTGGAACTATATTTTCCACCCATTTAGAATATCTGAGAGGAATGATGATTTGAGAATCAAGTAATTTCCTCACCCCCTTCTCAATTGTGGGTAGCAATATGGGGTTTCCTTTCCTTAGCTTCTCCTTAAAAGGTTTAGTACCAGGATTGAGTGGTATCTTATGTTCTATGATGTTGGTATCATAGGTATTTAGGTCTTGATACTTCCAAGCAAAGACATCCATATATTATTTGAACAGTTGCAAGTGTTTTTCCTTGTGCTTGGGGGAAATATCTTTGGACAGTTGTATGTATTTTGGTTCTTGTTATGTCCCAATGTTGCATTATTCTTGTTATCATCTTTGGGTTAAACTATTGGCTTTATGGGCACATCATTCCTATCAAAAATCTATTCTAGGGGCACCAATCCTTTAGTAATAAAGTTACTTTTTAGTTGACGGACGTTATACCCAACCATGTAATCACTAAAGGTCATTTGCATTTCTATTTCAGTCATGGGTTCCATGTTTTATTCCTCATTTGAATCTACATGGATGTTGGCAAATTCATATATGACCTCCATGAATCTTTTGATATATTGTCATCTTCAAACACTTGCTAGTATTTTATATTATCAAGGATGGAAGGCATGGATCTCATCTCAATCTCATATCTCATTTTGGGGACCGCAAGGGTTTTGAAGGTACTACCTGTTATTGCTAAGGAATCATCCCACTGGTTAAATTCTCTTGAGACAACAATAATATCAAAAGATTTGTAAAAAAATTCAATTAAATCCCATAACCGATTCATGTATGCTCTCATCCTACGATTCCTTGTTGGATAGCAACCTTTGATTTGTTGCACTACATGTTCAGATTCCCCAAACATCACCAACTCAGTTATATGCATCTTCCTTTCTTCTTCCAAACCAAGAATTAGGCTCTCATACTCAGTTACATTGTTAGTGGCCTCAAACTCCAGTTTGTAGGACAAATGGATTTCTTCCTTTTAAGGGGAAATGAGCAATACACCAACTCCCACTCCCTCCTTTGAACATATTCCATCAAAATATATATTCTATATACTATCTCTTTGTTGAGCAAGGTTTGTAATGGCATTTTTCATAGTAAATGCATATTTACATTCTTCATTTATTGTGAGGATGCAACAACCCAGGTCTTCATCAACAACATATATGGGGTGATTTACAGAGTTGTTTTGATCATTGACCACATAGGAAGACTTTGTTTGTATGTATAATCTCATGTTCTATCCTCCAAAAACTAGGACATTAGCATAAGTCATTTCCATCTATATTGTACCACCCAACTTTCTTTCCCACGTTCTGGATAACAACATCCCATAGTTTGTAGGTCCATTGGCTACCACCACATCCATCATAATACTTTTGGCAGGAAGCCGAGCCAAAGTGAAGACCATGTATTTGATCATCCCATCACATCTCAACTTGTTGGCATCAAAATAATAGAGGTCATGGTATGGATTGGTTATTTCTAACCCTAACTTCTCCATTACTACCTTTGGAATGAGATTATGAGAAGCTACAGAATCAAGCATACAATTATGTAGAATTTTTTTATGGATATTTAGGGTCACATAGAAAGGTGCAACATATTCCTCCTTATCATATATGTGAGGACCACAAACTATAGTGGGAGATACATCTTATAAATTTATAGTTTCATGAGTACTTACTGGGCTCTTCCCTTGTATGACCTTTTCAATCTACTTATAGCATGGTGTATTTTTATCCAATTCTGCTAGTGGGATAGGGATATTAATTTTGGAAATCTCTTTCTCAATATTGAAGGGTGTAACTAATTCCTCAAGTTCCTTTACCTCTTTTTCTGCTATCTTTGAAGATTCTCCAAAGTCTTTAGTCTTGATGATATTTTTTAGTTCTTTGACTTTATCAATAGAAATACTTGGGATAGACCTCCTAAGTTGGGGTTTTTTTTCCTGATTAGATTCTTTCTATCTAGGTTATGATATCATATTTCATGTGTATCTCAAGCTGTAATGCATCAACAAATATTTTGTACTGAGCAAAGGATAGTAGCTCTTCATTGGATCCATCTTTAGGGGTCTGTGTAACACCCTGTTTTCCCCAGTATGAAAATATAACTATAACTGGCCAAGAGACTATGGAAAACTAAATATGTGTGAATGTCTTATTTGATGAACCTTTATATAAAAGGTCAATGTATGTTTTTTCTATTATTAATAGAAAATGGATAAATGTTGCATAACTGTTGAAAGGGGGGGTTTTCTAAGATAGACCATGGATTCTATGAGAGATATGGTGAAGGGAACTGGAAATGGTTGAGATGAACCCCAACAAACCAATACCTTACTGGATTTAATGACTCGGAATAGTCCTCTAACCAAGATATGAATTACAAGTCAGAGTGGTAGTTGGAAGAGTCCTCCTCAAGAGTTAATGAGGAGATGGGGTAAAGTACCCATCTGTAATACTTCTAGACCTGACCACGAGATGGGGATTTAGACCCACACAACCCTTATGAGAAAGGCATGAACAGGAAATTCACGGGACAGAGGCGGGAGAGCAGGAGATTTGCGAAGAGATCAGAGTCGAAAGAGTAATCTGGAGAAGAGAAAGAGTGTTTTTGCAGCTCTCTAGTTCGAGAAAGAATTGGGAAAAATGTATGTTCTATATGTAATAAGTTGATGGGAAGGTTTTCGTTACAATCTGATAAACGAGGTTGGCAAGTGACTGTGGAGGTACTCGGGAAGACCTCCTTGCTTGGTATAGAGGAAACTGGTTTCTTAGTTCCTGTGGGAAGAGGAGAGGAACCTTCATCCCTGACTGTCGTGGAGCAAGAAGAAAGAGTCCCTCTCAGAGCATCATGGTCTAGCTTGGGGGTGGCCAATGGTAAATCTGTCAGGACTGGTTGTGCCTATGGTTGGTAGGAAAGAGGCACCCCTTTCAGTAGTTACTTCACAAACTTTGGTTTTTTGATAAGTATCTTCATACTCTGCATAATGAAATGAATGTGATGATTGAATATATTTATATGTCTAGGACTGAGATCTTTGTTGAATAGTTAAGTTGTAAATATGTATTATATCTCTGTGAATTTGTGCCTTTAAATGAGCGTATGCTAGACTTAGCTGGGAAGTTAAAGAGTTGTAAGGTGTAAGCTTGCAATAGTGTCAGGCAAAGATTTATTGAGATGTTTAAGTCATGTTGACCTCTGAAATATACCCTTGCGGGAAATCCAATTTTAAACTCTGTGAAAGGAGGATGCCTCCTTCAGATATTTCATTTGCATGACCGAGGGATCATGCCCATGTCCTTAATCCATTTATGGCTAAAGGAATTAGTGTGTAGCCCACAAGATTTCCAAAGGACCCATGTTACCAAGGTCTGGGAACCTGCGTTAGGGCCGAAAGCCTTCTGGCTTAAGAACTCTAGAGTGTTTCGATCCTACCGTTTATAAATCAACCGAAGGAAACTGATAGTTATGATTACCCACTAGGTTAATCGGTGCCTAACGGTTTCCATATCCATTATGGTTAAAATTTCCCACCTTTAAACTTTGATCCACTCAGTTATCGTGAAGTAATGCAAACCACTGAACTGAGAGTATTTGGGAGCCCCCTTGTCCGTTGGATCCACATCGAGGAAACTTCGACAAAGCCCCACTCTGTAAGAATGAGGATGATATATCATCAAACTCCCCACACATTGAAGTCACAAAGTAATGATAGTCATGAATCTGAAAATCCATTGGAAATCACTCTCAACCGTTAGATCGAACTTAGTGAAGAGGTAGCACAAAGGACTTTGACAAACTCCTACTTTGGAAGATTAGAGGTAGTTTAACACCAAAAATTTTGAGCATTGAAGCCACAAAGTGTTAAGAGCCATAGATCTAAGGACCTATAACTCCTACCCAAGTGACCAAGTCTATGACCTCGCTCAATTCTTCAGGCGCTAACCTCTTATCGAGGATCGACGGTCATGCTTGAACAAGTGAGGAGATCTAGGATCAGGGATGATTGCAGAGTCCCAACTAGCATGACGTTGATCTCCTTCCTCAAGTTCTGCAATGGAAACTTCTTACCTTTGGTGGAATCGACACCAACCGTTGATCCTTCCAAATCTACAGATCGACGATCTAGGAGGACTGTGGAGGTTAAACTCGCACGGATGTTAATTTTGCACCTGATCTCTGTAATTTATCCCCAACGTAGATCTTACTATGGAGCCATAGATTCATGGATCTATGTGGACACATCTCGACCATGGTATCTAAGGGGTATTAGGAGATAGTTGGCGAGAACTTCGAACTTTGAAGCTCTGGGAGGTTTGGCAAGTAGGTGAAGCTAGGAACCCTCGAAGGCTGCTAGTCCCAGATTGATGTGGCACGTCGTCATCACCTAGGGTGACATGGAACCATGTCCTTTATTCCACATGTCACCCCGATTTGTGCATCCCACAGACCCTAAATGCCATTAGAATTCGACATGTGTCACCTCTTGACAAGGACATGTGTCACTCATGTCTTCTTTCACATGTCGTCCCCTCTAGCGCATGAATGCTCGTCCAAAGGATGGTGGAGTACCTGCAACTTCGAGAGTTTGGCACTCCGAAAGGAAGTATGATTCAAGGTGAGGGAACCTATGAAAGTCGAAGTTACTAAGAGAAAGGAGTCGTATTCAACACCCTGATCATTGGATCTAGAATGTATTCAACACTTCGGTGAAATCCTACTACGAGAGACAAGGAATGTGGAGCGGGTAAACTCCCTGAATGTCAGAGCTATGAATAAACGTGAACTGTAGATATAGAGACCCTTCAGGATCTCTCCTGATCATTAGATATTGACCATGGTCAGTCTAGCGTTGAACACCCTAGGAGAAAGGAGGAAGTCACACCATGAATTCCCTGAACGTTGAAGTTATGAAGTAACGAAAGTCGTAGATTCAGGGGTTATGTGGATACACCCTAACCATATGATTGAAATATTTGGAAGGTGATCAATCCAGGGTGATGTTGTATGCTGACATCACCTCGGGTGACGTGGACCCATGTTTGATGTGCCACATGTCACCTGGATTTGTATGTTTCACAGACCTTATATGCTCATTAACATGTGACACATGTCACCCATTGAAGGGGCCATGTGTCATTCCCTCCCTTGGCACATGTTCACTTGGTTTATTGGCGAGTGGAGTAGTCGGGGCCCACCTATCCTTACCTCTATATTTAATAGGTCACCTCATGCAAGGAGAACCCTTTAGGAGTCTGATACTTTGGGACCCCGAAGGTTTGGGGTGTAGTGTCACAGATAAACTGAAAGACCTGAAGGCTGGAGCCACGTGGAGATATTTTGAGTTCCTTCAGAGTTCGAGATTTTGAGACTCCGGGGAATGTGTGTGCAGAACGAAAAAAGAGGCGTTCAGAATCAAACGTCGAACTCCCATTTAGCCTGTGTGTTAAATAAGGAACAAGCCCCGCCATTGGATTTGACGGTGGATGGAGTTCCACTGTAGAGGTAGAAATCTGGATATGGTATGAATGAGATGGACCCAAGTGGTTGTTGACTAATAACGCCCGAAGAGCTTCGAGAGGCAATAAATTGCAATCCAGAACTCAGATTTTAGTACGGTCGCAACCGTTATAAATCTCATGGAAAGCATAATCCGAGGGAGATATCGGAATTAGGACTTGAGATAGTTAAGGAAAACGAAATTATTATGCCCCATCCCTTAAACAAGTATTTAGGGGTTGAGTGTGTTACAAATTGGTATCAGAGCATGGCAACAACACTTGGCCTGCTTGGGCTCATGCACGAGTTACATAATAATATTATTAAATAAATTTAAGGGGTAACACCCTACCTTACCCCAATTCTATAAGAAACTTGTTTGAACCTTTACTGAAGAGAGGAATGAAACCTTCTATTGTTGATAGATGTTTTGGGAAATCTACACTGTATGTTGCTAATGTTTCCAAATAAAGAAGTTGAATTGACTTTTCAATGATACGTGTTGTTCATGAATTAGTAGATCATTAACTATCAATTTTTTTTTTATCAACAGTCAATGAACAATAGGAAAAACTACAACGTAAAGGATGGTGACACAACATGAGTTGGGAAATCTCCCACAATAGAGAGGAAGAATCTGATGAAAGGAGGGCGGTGGAAACCCCTCTAGATTTGGCTGAAACTGTAAGAAGCTTCATGGAATAATTAAAGAGTTGTAAGGCTGACAATGAAAGGGTAATAAAGGAATAGGAAAAGCAGACTAAAATTAATGCAGTCTTACTACAAATTCTATCAGATATACAAAGGAAACTGCAACATGGTCCAGAAGCCAGTCAGGTGGACATACATCATACTAATAAAATTCCAAGTCCACCTAAGATACAAAAGCATGGTCCTGGAAGTGGCCACACCAGGAGGATTAGCTCAAAGAAGGCCCAACGTGGAGCCAAGAGAGACTCAACAAAACATTACTCTGGCGAAGACACTGGAAAATCCAAGGAATATTCTAGTGTCCAAACTAGTTCCCATTCCTAGACAAGAAGAAAGAAGAGGAAACATTCCAAGAGTCATGAACCTGGAGAGTTTAAGAAATCCAAACCACCACCTTTGATGGAGATATTAAAAAGGGGGAAGAAGCATAATTTTGGCTACTCGGCTTGAAAAAGTACTTCAGATTCCATGACTACTCTGAAAACTTAAAGGATCAGATATCCATTTTCAACCTGGATGGGAAATATTCCATTTGGTGGGAGGACCTTAGGAATGTGAAAGGAATCCATGAGAAGGACTTGTCATGGAAACAATTTGAGAAATATTTCAAGAAGAAGTATTTGTCATAAAATTACTTTGATGGGAAGACCAAGGAGTTATATGAACTCAAGCTAGGACAACTCACCATAGATGAATATATCAACAAGTTTCTTGAGTTGATGAGGTATGTGCTCTACATAAAGGATGAAAAAGTAAATCTACAACAATTATTAGTGGATTACCTCAGTCCTACCGGGACATAATTGAGTTTGATTAGCCAAAGAATTTAGAATATGCTAATCGAAAGGCAAGGTATTGATATGAGTAATTCAAGAATTAGATAGAACCCCATAAAGACTGGAAGAAGAAAAATAAATCGGGATTCAAGAAGAAGGGGTTTAAATCCTCAATATTTTAGAACCATGGGAAAATATCTAGGATGAGCCTACCTACTAGAAGTGTGTATCAAAAAAAATTTCCACCCCAGAGTGGAAATAAACCACTCAGAGCATCCCCAAGTAAGACTAATAACACAAAGAGAGAACCCTTGAAATGATCGGGTTGTGGAGAAGAACATTCGTTGAGGGATTATCCACATAAGCAACATAACAATATAAGGGTCTACAACATCCAATAGGCTACCACATTCAATGATGTGTCTAGGAGCATGCCACAAATTTATGCAGCCTTGGATAATAGACAAGTTGACCACCAAGCTTCAGTGGTGGAGATGGAAGGTATGATTTCCAACCATCCTGTTTTGATTTTAATTGACCCTGGTTCTAATTTGAGTCATGTTTCCCCTCAAACTGTTGAGAAATGTAAATTGCAACAAGTTAAACATGTTAAGTCATGGCTAGTAAAACTAGCCACTGGAACCAAAAAAAAAAGTAACATAAGTCATACCAGCATGGCAATTCATTATGAATGAATTACCTACCCGAGCAACCCTGAACATGCTCCCTTTAGGATCTTATGACTTGTTGATTGGCGTGGACTGGTTGGTTGTCCATAAAACCAAGTTGGATTGTTAAAATAAAACTTTGGAGTGTGAAGATGGAGACATGAGAAGGATAACCCTACAAAGGATTCGAAAGTTTGTCTCAGTGAGACAAATATCATCCCTCAAAGTGAAGAAATATTGCAGAAAGGGATGTCCCTTGTATGCAATACAAGTGTTGAAATCTGTTGAGAACAACAAACCCAGCCTACAAGACCATCCCATATTAAGAGAGTATAAATATGTATTCCCAGAAGTGGTGTCATGCCTACCTCTAAGGAGGGAAATTGACTTTTCAATATAACTTGTATCGGGACCAGTGCCAATGTCTATAACACCCTATAGAATGATTACACCAAAGCTAGTTGAGCTCAAACTACAACTAAAGGAGATATGGGACAAAGGCTACATTCGGCCTAGTGTGTCTCCATGGGGAGCGCCAACCTTGTTTGTGAAAAACAAGGATGGAACACTTAGATTGTACATAGATTATAGACAACACAATAAGGTGACCATCAAGAATAAGTATCCCTTACTAAGGATCAATGACTTGTTCTACCAATTAAGGGGTGCTACAATATTCTCCAAGATTGACTTGAGATCTAGATACCATCAGGTCCAAATTAAGGATGAATACATCCAAAAAACAACCTTTAGAACAAGGTATGGTCACTATGAATTTGTGGTGGTGTCATTCGGGCTAACCAATGCACCAACCACTTTTATGTGCTTAATGAATAATGTACTCAGTAAATTATTAGACATATTTTTATTTCTTTTCATTGACGATATCCTAATCTATTCTAAGAATGGGGAAGATCATGAAGAATATCTCAAGTTAGTGCTTCAAGTACCAAGAGAGCATCATCTCTATGCTAAGTTTAGTAAGTGTGACTTTTTCAAGAAATAAGTCCATTACTTAGGCCATGTTATTTCTGAGGAAGGGGTGGCAGTTGACCCTGACAAGATCAAAGCCATTATGGATTGGCCTACCCCAAAGGATGTATCTGATATCAGAGCCTTTATGGGCCTAGCAGGGTACTATAGGAGGTTCATAAAAGGATTTTCCAGTATTGGTTTCCCAATCACTTCCCTTCAGAAAAAGAGAGTTAAATTCGTTTGTACATCAAAATGTGAAGAAAGATTTCAAGAACTAGAATATATTCTAACCAATGCACCTATGTTGAAGATTGCAGACCCAAACAAGGACTTCCTTGTGTGTATAGATTCCTACAAGGAAGGGCTCATAGGATTCCTTATGCAAGAAGGACATGTGATTTGCTACGAATCTAGAAAATTGAATGAGTATGAATTCAACTATGCAACCCACGATATGGAATTGGCTTCTATAATACACAATTTAAAAATGTGGAGGCATTACCTCTTAGGTAGAATATATGTTCTTATGACAGACCATAGTGGGTTGAGATATTTGTTTGACCAACCAAAACTCAATGTTAGACAAGTTAGGTGGTTGTATCTCCTTAGTGAGTTTGATTTTGAAATAAAACATATCAAAGGAAAGGAGAATAGGGTGGATGATTCCCTTAGTAGAAGTATGAAATTGGTTCACTTGGTAGTTGTAAGCACTAGTGAATCGGACACTAAAGAGAGGTTCAAAACTATACAAGAAACAGATGCATTTTTCAATACCGTGACATCATACTTAAAGAAAGAGTTCACAGGGATGAAGTATGAAGGCTATCAAATGTTTAATGATGTCCCACTAACTTACAAAGGTAGATTGCATATTCTGAAGTGTGATGACTTGAAGAGGTTCATAATGGATGAACTACACAAAATACCATATACTAGTCATCTTGGTTATCAGAAAATGATCACGACCACTAAGAGACTATTTTCTTGGCCCAGACTGAAAAAGGACATAGATGATTACTTAGCTAAGTGTCTAGAATGTTAGCAAGTGAAGGTAGATCACTGACACCCAGCAGAGATGTTGCATCCTCTACCAATTCCAGAATGGAAATGGGAAACCATCTCCATGGATTTCATCACAGGGTTACCAAAATCAACCAAATAGAATGACGATATCATGGTAGTTGTTGAAAAACTGAGCAAGTTTTCTCAGTTCATTCCCGTCAAGTCAACTTGCAAGGCAATATATATTTCCAGTATTTTCATGAAAGAGATATTTAGACTGCATGGCATGCCTAAGGAAATTATATCTTAGAGAGACACAAAATTTACTTCAAACTTTTGAAAATCTTTATTTGTTGGTTTCAAAACAAAACTGTTATTTAGTACAACCTATCACCCTCAAACTAATGGATAGATAAAGAGGGTAAACCAAGTGTTAGAAGACATGTTGAGGATGCATGTAATGCATCAACCCAGGAATTGGGAATATTACCTATCACTGGTAGAATTTTCTACAACATTGGCTATCAAGAGTCGTTAAAAATGATCCCTTTTGAAGCCCTTTATGGAAGGCAATGCAATATTCCAATAAGTTGGAATAACCCAGTGGAAAGAATAACAATTAGGCTAGACATGCTAAAGGAAATGGAACAACAAGTAATTTAGATTAGACAAAATCTAAAAATAGCCCAGGATATACAAAATACCTATGTAGACAGAGAAAGAAATCCTAGAGAATTCAAAGCAGTGGAACATGTGTATATCTGAGTTAGACCCAGTAAAATCTCTTTGAGGATGGGAGCTTGTGCCAAGTTCACACCGTGGTATTATGGACCCTTTGAAATTTTATATAGAGTGGGACCTGTATCCTACAGGCTATCTCTCCCTCACACAGTGAAGGCACATGATGTTTTCCCTGTTTCATTATTAAAGAAATATGTACATGATTCTAATCATATTATTGACTGGTTTGTGATTTAGGTGGAACCAGAGGGAGAATTCATGCCAAAACCTCAATGGATAATAGACAGGAAGGAGACCCCACTTAAGAATAGAACCATTGCACAGTTCAAGGTGCAGTGGAAACACTTTGGCCCAGATGAGGCCACATGGGAAATGGAGGATGCCATGAGACAGGCATATCCATTTTTTCTTACTTCTATACATACAGAGCACATCGACCGATAGAACATTGATGACGATGTTCCTTTAAGGGGAGGGGATTGTAACACCATTTTTTCCCCAGTCTGTAAATATAACTATAACTGGCCAAGAGACTATGGAAAACCAAATATGTGTGACTATTTTGTTTGATTTGATGAACCTTTGTATAAAAGGTTAATGTATGTATTTTTTGTTATTAATAGAAAATGGATAAGTGTTGCATAATTGTTGAAAGGGGGGGGGTTCTAATATAGACCATGGATGTTATGAGAGAGATGGTTAGGGGAACCAGAAATGGTTGAGATGACCCCCACAAAACCAGTACCTTACTAGATTTAATGACTCAGAACAGTCCTCTGACCTAGATATGAATTACCAGTTAGAGTGGTAGCTGGAAGAGTCCTCCTCAAGAGTTAATGAGGATATGGGGCAGAGTATCCATATGTAATACTTCCATAACTGACCATGATATGGGGATTCAAACCCACACAAACCTTCTGAGAAAGGCATGAAAGAGGTAATTCACGGGACAAAGGCGGGAGAGCAGGAGATATGCGAAGAGAGTAGAGTCGAAAGAGTAATCTCGAGAAGAGAAAAGAGTGTTTGTGTAGCTCTCTGATTCGAGAAAGAAATGGGAAATAAGTATGTTCTAGACATAGGAAGATGATGGTGAGGTTTTCGTTACAAGCTGATAAACGAGTTTGACGAGTGATTGTCGAGGTACTCAGGCATACCTCCTTGCTTGGTACAGAGAAAATTGTTTGTTAAGTTCTTGTGGGAGGAGGAGAGGAACCTTCGTCCCTGACTGTCATGGAGCAAGAAGAAAGAGTCCCTCTCAGAGCATCATGGTCTATCTTAGGGGTGGCCAGCAGTAAATCCATCAAGAGTGGTTGTGCCTATGGTTGGGAGGAAACATGCACCCCTTTCAGTAGTCGCTTCATGAACTATGGTTTTCTAATAAGTATCTTCATACTCTGTGTAATGAAATGAATGTGATGATTGAATATATTTATATGTCTATGACTGAGATCAATGTTGAATGGTTAATTTGGAAATATGCATTATATCTCTATGAATTTGTGCCTTTAAATGAGTGTATGCTTGACTTAGCTGAGCAGTTAAAGAGTTGTAAGGTGTAAGCCTGCAATAGTGTCAAGGAAATATTTATTGAGATGTATAAGTCATGTCGGCCTCTGAAATATACCCTTGCGGGAAATCCAAGTTTAAACCATGTGGAAGGAGGATGTCTCCTTCAGATATTTCACCCACATTACCAAGGGCTCATGCCCATGTCCTTAAACCATTTACGACTAAAGGAATTAGTGCATATCCCACAAGAGTTCCAAAGGACCCATGTGACCAAGGTCTGGGAACCATGTGCTAGGCCTGGAAGAAGTTAAGCCTTCTGGCTTCGAAACTCCGGAGTGTTTCGACCCTACGGTTTATAAATCATCCGAAGGAAATTGATAGTTACGATTACCCACCAGTTTAACCGGCGCCCGATGGTTTCCTTATCCGTGACGGTTACGATTTCCCACCTTTAAACCTTGATCCACTCAGTTATCATGAAGTAACACAAACCACTGATATGAGAGTATTCAGGATCCCCCTTGGTCGTTGGATCCACGTCAAGGAAACTTTGGAAAAGCCCCACTTCGTAAGAACGAGGATGATATATCATCAAACTCCCCGAACGCCGAAGTCACAAAGTAATGAGAGTCGTGGATCTAGAAATCCAGTGGAAATCATTCTCAGTCGTTAGATCGAACTTAGTGAAGAGGTATCACTAAGCACTTCGATGAAGTCCCACTTTGGGAGATTAGAGGTGGTTTAATGATCCAGGGGATCAAATTTTGCTAAAAATTCAAAGTACTCGGAATCACTTCAAATCGAACAGGAGCATAGGCCTCGTCGTCATGAACCCAACGCAACTCGTTTGGGTTCAAACGGACGTCGGATGAGAGAGATATCGCGTTATGTTCAAAACGTCAAATAGGCAAACAAAGGGATGATGACTGTATAGTACGTACAATCTGTATGGATGTTGATGTGGCATGTCCGTACAACACGTGACAGAGTTGAATTGGAAGGACCGTACGAAACATGGCATTCATTGGTTGGCAGATGTGGACGAATAGTCTGCTAACACGTGGCATATTCTGTCCAATGGTTTGGTGCCACGTGGCCCAGTCATGGGCTACCACGTGGCACCCTGTTATTGGTTGTTGGTTTAAAAGTTATGGAGTCCATGGGGATCGAACCCTGGACCTCCCCACCATGCATAGCCTTTGCAAAGTCCATGCTGCCAACGTACCACACTGTTTTCCTTATTATATATGTGGTTTAATATAAATTTAAATTTGATTTGTTGTAAAGTTTGGCATGGGGTCGGGCTAGGGCTTAGCCCTAGCTGCAGTTGTATTGTTTCACATATGACCGGAGGTTACGCCCTTGGTGCACACGCAAATTTTTATTTGGTTTCAAACGGTTACAAAACCAATGCCCGCCACTTGTCACAACCACATTTGCTCTTAAAAATCCTGGCCCTTTTTATTTGAACGTGCGGTCACATGGGCCACATGACCACGGCCTTGGCAGTTAGGGGCTAGGCGC
>SNQJ01S0012718.1:92866-106533 GCA_010110895.2 Picea sitchensis | reverse complement strand
TTATCCTTTATCGGAAGCAATTTGTGTGTCATCCCATCCTTCTCCAAAGTGTAGGTGTTCATCCTCCCATCATGAACCACATTTATGTCATACTACCATGGTCTACCCAGCAATACATGACAGACATCCATGGGAATGACATCACATAGGACCTTATCCTTATATTCACCTATTTTGAAATCAACTAAACATTGTTTAGTGACACTCACCCGATGTCCTTTCTGCAGCCATGATACCTTGTATGGACTCAGGTGATCAGTTGTCTTCGGCTCTAATTTCTCCACCATCTCGGTCGAAATGAGATTGTCGGTGCTTTCACTGTCCACAATGACCTTGCATTTCCAGCCTTTGGTTTTGCATGTGGTCTTGAACAGTCTAGTCCTCTGAGTTGTGTCCTCCACCTCTTTCTCGGGTGTTAAAAGAACTTTATGAACCGTCAGTGACCTTCCACTTCCGGTGTCCTCATCCTCAACATCACGCCTTTGCGCCTCAGTGATGTGAGCTTCTCCTCTGTCTGTTTTCCTGTCTGGACAGTCAACGGCTTTATGTCCATCCTTCCCACACGTAAAACATGTGATGATTCCTCCTCTGCCTCTTCCCCTACCTCTGGTACGAGGAAAAGTGTTCGCATCATCATATCCGCCACCCTGCTCTGTATGTTGTCTCCTCGGCTCAGAATATTGTTGCATTTGCTGTGACGTTCCCCCTCTCTCAATCTTACCCTGAGGTTTCTTCCATTCCTCCTTGGGCTTCTGAGTTCTTTCTTGGGCAGTTGTCTTGCCTCTGGGCTGACTTCTGCCTCGCCCTCGCTGACCTTGCTTGCGGCTCAGCTTTTCCTCGGCTTTCAGAGCCATCTGATAAGCATTTTCAACTGTCATGATGGTTACCATGCTTAATTCATCCTGAATGTCATATCTCAAACCATTCAGATATCTTGCCACCTTCTCATCATCGCTCTCCCGATGACCTGCTCTAATGTTGAGCTTGTAGAATTCTTCGGTGTACTCCTTCACCGTCATCAACTTCTGTCTCAGGTTCTGCATTTGCCTGAACAGTGTGATCTGATAATCCCTTGGGATGAATTTCGCTTTCATCTTAGCGATCATTCAGTTCCAGCTCTTGATCTTCTGTTTTCCCTTGGAACGTCTATCTTCCTGTAGCTCATCCCACCATAATGTTGCATGTCCCTTCAATCTGGTGACAGCATGTCTAACTTTCTTTTCCTCTTCGATCTCCTCATAATCGAAGTAGGTGTCAAGAGCTCTGATCCAGTCCAGCAACTCTTCTGCATCCAGACTTCCCTCGTAGACTGGAATATCCATTTTCACCTTTGCGCCCATCCTGGCGATATCTTTGATCAATCGCTCGGTTGACGCGTCTTCTGTTGCGACTTCTTCTGCATGTCCAGCTTCCTCTTCTACTTCGAAATCGCTAAGATCCCCCGCACCAACTCCGCGTCTCTGCGCTGTCTCCATCTCCTCGAGTCTTGCTCGAAGATCTCTCATTTGGCGCTCCATTTCTGGATTTCCTGCCGACCTACCTCTTCTTCGCGCATCCCTGTCCTCTGGACCAGGTGATTGCCTTTCTCTTCTCGGCAGCATAATGAATTCTCTTCTCTGCTACAGAAATAAAAGATATTCCCGCTCTGATACCACTTGGTGCAGACGTTACCCCAGTACATCCGTGATCACCAGGACCTTCTCTAACTTTGGCCCGAAGAGCGTGAATGCTCTTCTAATTCCCTGTCATGAATTCTTCACCCACAACAACTCTCCACCGATCTCCCTTTTCAAATCAGGAAATCAGAATTCGCGATTTCGCGAATTCTGTAGTCACATGCCCTGCCTTACGATTCCCCGAATCCCGATACGGGTCAACCGCTGATTTTCTCCCCCATTTCTATCGGGGTTTTCCGCGTCGGGAAATCGCTAAATGCGACGTCAACAAATTGAAACTACAATCCCTGAACCCCAATGTGCCGATTCTCCGATGCACGTGTGGACTTGAATCACCCACCTTCTATCCTTCTATCGGGATTTCGTAACTCGCGGAATCGCGAGTCCTGACGTTAATGAACTCGGGTCTTGCCTTTTCCCGAACTCCGATACAGTGCCACTTGTACTCCACCAGCACTTGTGGTCCCACACTGCCACGTCACCTCAGGATTTCGCGGATCGCGAATCCAACCTACAAGCGTTCTCTGTCGTTGAGAACCCCGATTCACCGAACCCCGATTCCTTGGGATTCCTTCACACGCGTCTCCACGATCGACGGTTATGATTCTATCGGGATATCGGGGATCGCGATATCGCCACTTCCGCTCCACCAACTCGGCGCTCCAACTCGCGATATGCCGATATGTGATGACACGTGCAGATCTGATGACCCGATCTAACGGTCCTCGAGTCCTCGTGGAATCTCTCCAGGTGATTTCAACCGTCCATCCTTCCTTTGCTATTTTCTGCGAAGTGAATTAAACGCTCCCTCTGTGGAACTCTGTTTAACCACTCGACGACCTGTGGAGCTTCTCTCGGGCTTTCCACAGCATCCCTGTAATTCTCCCTTTAGTGAGTTGTAGGCCTATCCCTCCTGAGCTTATTCTCGCTTCACAAGTCTTTATGAGAACTTGTTTCACGCACTCCTTGTGGCAGATCTTCGAACACGACTAGGTGTCGAAGCTTCTTCGACCCTGCGCACTCACCTGCAGCAGCAGTCCAAATTCCCCTTTCTCAGAATCGCAACCCTGAGTCTTCGTCCAGCCTGCGCACGCCTTGCACGGCTCTGGTGCCAAACTTGCACTTCTGAGATGAATGGAACAAAAACTATCTCTAAGTAACCCCTACAGTCACGCACCCCTTGCGGAAAAATTCAACTGCACTCCTTGCAGGAATTCTCTGGCTCACTTAGAGAAACAATTGAAACTCATTCATTCCTTCTCTCAGATTTCAAATCAACCATGAAATCACATACACAACATATAAAAGCAAATGCATGACAGGAAGCAAATACTTATGAGCATAACATCAACACACAGAGAAATAACACATAACCATGGAATTGAATAAAATCCTTCTCCTATTAATTCAATCTCTGTACATGGGTGTTCTTCATACAATTCTCTGCTCTTCTCTTCTCTTCTTGCTCCTGAATGAATGATAGTGAATTCTCATGCTAATATTACAACGTACAAAGGAGGGTGTCTATATCTGTTTCCCTCTCGAAAACTGAAACTGTCTAATCTAGACTTAAACATCTACCTACCTGCATTAAATCTATTAAATGCCTTCCTATCTACTAAGGACGAGAGATTAAAGGCTCAGGGTCCATTACATATACAAAGTGCGCTTCTTTATGAATGACTTCATTAAAGAGCGGCGCAACAACTTCCAAGGTATTTCAATATATGTGCTGGCGCTGTCCAGCTGTTTCTTCTCAATGTGATAGCTCACTTGATGAGTGAGCGATGCTCCTGCATCAAATTCGGTCTTAGTGGACGTTAATCATCATCATCAATAAAAGTTTTAATTAAACTTTTATTTTTTGAAATTTAATGAATTTCCCTTTAAAAGAGGATGACTGTGTTTTAATTCTCTGGGAATTATAATAATTTTTTTATGCATGGAAATCATTTCAAATGTGATATTCATCTTCTTATATTTCCATTGATATAAAAAACATCCAAATCCATCGCTTGGATCTCAAGATATGATCTTGTGAAGTTGAGTTGTGACGCAGGTCCATTAAAAAATGCAATTGAAGGATATTTTAATTTCTGGGAAAATTGTATCAGCTTTCAGAAATTTAAATCTATACCACCATATTTTACATCAAAATACCTTTCCAACAGTATAAATTTTTCTACAAACGGAGGTCGGGAGCTCAAGATATAGCCTTTTCAATATCGTGACTTAGCCACCATCGATCAAGTTTGATTGGTAAATGTGGACCCTTGATTTAATTTCAACCTCCTTTGTTGAATTTCGACTTTTCTTCATTATTCTTATCCCACATGTACCAGAATAAAAGAGTTTTAGAGTTATATAATGTTAAGTGTAACATACACTTGACAAGAAATAAAGAAGAGAGGAGACTATGGAGCTTGGAGGATTTGACCCCTAGAAAATTGTCGAATATAATAATAATTTTGCATGCCCAATAAACCACCAATATGCCCAGTCAACAATGATGAGTCACCCAACCAAATGTTGCCACATGTTATCACTCGGTAGGTCAACAATCTTCCAATAAGAATATGCCATGTGTCATTTTTTTTGTATGTTGCCATGTGTCTCCATTAATTAGTTTCCATGTGGCACCATCCATTTAACTACCATGTGGATATATCTCATTGGTTAATAAAGTTCCATGTGTCACTTGGAGATGTTCGTCATTGAACTTAGGATAGGAAAAATATTATTAAAATAATGTGGTGGGTTCATGGGTTTACGTGAATACAGAGGTAGGTGAGGAAATCACCGCGGACCCACGATAATACATAGTAAGGAATGAGTGTGAAAATTTCTAAGTGTAGGGGAAGTGGAGAGGTAAACAATTGTAAAATACCGGGGTAAGCCATAGTAAATAAGACTAAGTTTAGAAAGTATATAATGGATGAAGTGAAATATGGAAACAAATGTGGAAAATATGAAAAATGAAAAGAAATATTTGGGAAATAAAAGGAATTACCTAAAATTTGGGAAAATAAAAAGGGAAAAAGAAAGAAATGAAAAAATGAGATAATGAAAATGGAAAGGAAAATAAAAATAAATGAGAAAATAAAGGAAAATGGAAATGAATGTGAAAGTGGAAAGAAATAAGGAAAAATGGTTAAGTGTGGAAAATGGTAAGGGGAATATGAAAGTAATGGGAAAAATGACTATGTATAGAATTTTCAATTAATTAAATTGTAGAGATGATCAAATAAATAATAAATAAATGAAAAAACACATTATTTATTTATGTAAAACATATATGTGTACATTATTAACTTTTAAAAAATGTTTTTATAAAAAAATTGAACCATTTTACATGCCAGACATGATAAAAGATAAGTACATTTTTTTTTTTTTAATGATTGATTATGGATTTTTATAAAGGGTCAAATTATGGTTAATGTGGAGGAATTGGATTAATAAGTGGTCATGAGATCATAGTTCATAAGCCACAAACCCCCGACAAATAGATGATTCACTCCACTGAACCCCGTAACCTCTACTCTAATCTATTAACATTGATATATGTGGTCCCACTTGAGAACCCCCTAACCTATTGTCCCCTAACCAATTGATGAACCTTTGGCATGAACCCCTTAGTCATTAAATCATAACCCACTAACTCTTAACCAACTAATCGTGCAACCATGAATTCCCTAAGCCTTAACCATTAACTCACTAACCATCCCTTGTGTGTTATCAAGTTACACTTTGGCTTTTGACTTTGGACCTTAGAGCATGTCCTTGGCTATGAGAACCATCCCCAGTGTACTAAGCCTCAAAATGACAACCATATCTTACTCACATGTCAAATATTCCCTTTGCAAGGCCTATGTTTTAGCTTGGGTCCCATGCATGTTCCATTAGCCATAGAGATAAATGGTATGGCCTAATACCCTAGCTTTAGATAGAAAACCATGGATTAGCATCGAGAACCATCCCTATTGTGTAAAAACAAAACCACCATATCCTACATGCATGCCAAATATTCCCTTTGTAGGGCTTATGTAATGGGGTTCATAATGTATGTGCTAGCTTGAGGCCACACTCATGTCCCATGAGCCTCAAAGACAAATGTTATAATTGAAGACCCTAGATTTTGGCATTGACATCTCTAACTCATTAATGACTTTGACCCCTAGCCTAGTAACTCTTAACCCCTAACTACTAACCCATATCCCATTGATGCCTAACTTTCTAACCCCTAACTCCTAATGCTTAACATGTGACTAAGATATAGTATGACTACCCTTTCAGTTACAAGGTGAATGGTCACCCATAAAATGAAAAAGATTACCAAAATCTTTCATTATTCACTTTTATCTTGAGATGTGAATGGTCAACAACAAGACTTGAACTATTACCAAAATATTTGAAGGGTGCTTATTTAAGGGCTACCAAGTTCTTAATGTCATTTCAATAATGTGATATGCTTATGTGATCACATTGATATGTAAATTCCAAGTTTTTAATGTCATTGCAATAATACGATATCCTTATGTGAACACATTGATATATAAGTGTCTAGTCGAATATATAAATATGTAAAAAAATGTCTTTAGTGAATCAACCAAATGGTTAGATGGAAATTGCAAATTCCTTAACCATATCACACATGTATAAATACCTATGGAATACAAATGCAAGGCCACACAAGTCTTCTCTTTCATATATTTTTGTGCATATTTATGAAATTGTTACAATATAGTTAGTCTCTTGATTTGCATGTTTTAGGCTTCACAACAGTGCTCTAAGCATTTCTCTTTTGGAAGTCAAACATTCAATATTAGTTAATCCCGCTACGAGCCCTCACTTTTTTTCCATGTTTGATCCAAAACCTCAAATTCCAAACTAACCTCTAACCAATATATAACCCCTAACCTCTAAATATTAAGTTTATATAGATGTAATTGGTAACCATGTTGAGACATTAGATGAGTCATTAGTTAAGACATAGAATTAAAGACATTTTTTATAAACATTTATATAACATTTTCTACACTCTAATTTATGTGTAATTATGGATTTTTTTTTAAGTTCATTTGTTGCAGAAGCAACCATTTCAATGTTTCAATGAGGTGTAGCCAAATTTACGCTTAAATTTTTTTTTGGAGCTTAACTCACTCAAAATTTTGTAAAGATAGTGTCCTAATTATTAATACCACATTGTCTTCATATAACAAGATCTTTATGATATTCCTAAATATGTTCATCCCTCCCCCACCCTTATTATTTATCGATTCCTTTAACGTATCTATGTGAAAAAACTAAAAGAAAAACAACCTTATTTCATTCCAAGAAGTTCTCTAAAATAACCACAACATCTTTGATTTTATCATTTCACTTTTCATATAACCTATACATCATTACACTACAATCATTAGAGCCCCTTTTTTAAACCTCTCCTATTTTTTTATTTTTTTCTTCAAAACAATATAAAAGACTTTTCAAAATTAACAAAAATTAACATTAGATTTCATTTTTATTATCCCAAAATCTTTTCTAATATATGCCTAAATGTGAGGGTTAAAAAATATAAACAAAAAACTATGCTAAATCTCCTCCATATCCTCCTAAGGAAATTGTTTTGAGCCCCCATGGTGTGGGCCACTTAGGGTCCTCTTCTCAATGTCTTGCACATTGTTTCCCACGGTTGGTCTTATGGGCCATGACATCATCCTAATATTAAAAGAATGTTTGGGACAAAAGTGAGACATTGTCATTGGGAATCTCCAAGGTCAGTGTGTTGCATGGTGCATGGAATTATTAACCCTCATGCTTATCCTCATGTTTGTAAGTAAGAGTTGACCATTTTTAACGTTTGTACCTTATTGAGATGCTACAATGAAGCCCTCTCATGGTCTCTATAGAAGGCAGATTTAACGACTCGTGAACGATTTAATTGCACCACATTCGTTCAAAGAAACCGTGCAGAGATATATCTGGCTATGTGGGTCATGACAATCCTATTTTCAAGTCCTTGGTCAAACCATACAAAAGTAATAAAATTTTCATATTATATATTTTTGTTTGTTTGTTAATGTGGTTGAACCTGTTGGCATTGGGATTAATCTGTGGTTTGAGAAACCGCGACTCAAGGGCATCTAAGCTGTCAAAATCATCTGGGGATTGCACCCGGCTTGAGCCACACCAACCCTTAACATGGTTGGATTTTTTGTCCCCGCAGGTTTAGAACCGGTGACTTTTCAACACGGAGTGGCTTAACAACACACTCCATCACCGACTATCCTACACCTTGGGGACAAATTTTCATATTATATTTTCCCACATTATATATTGATATTATAATATTGTTCTTATGATATTATAAAAACTTAGCCATGAAAACCCAATTTATTTTAAATTGGTTTATGAAAATGTGTTAGAGTTTATACAATTTTCAATTTGTTGAATTATGGAATGATAATTAGGATAGAATGTTTTCATGTGAATATTCAAATTATGTATTCTCTTTTTCTCATATAAATTAAAATCAATATTTTTTAATATCTTATTGTATTGAGAGTAGCGAGGGTCTCTACAATCCAGTATGGGGAAGATGTTGTCACGTTAGAGTTAGGTTAGTAGATGATGTCATGTTAGTATTAGATTAGATCACATTACAATAAAAAAAAAGGAAATAACAATAATAAAAATAAAGTTGGCTCAATTGAAAAAAAAGCAATTACACACATTGTTACATATTACACACATATATACTGCATACTTACATATGTATATGACAACATCTAAAATATTGATTCCTTCATATTATATGATAATAATAAAAAAATACACCTTAAGAAATTTGATCCTACTCGGTGCTTGATAGATCCAGGTTTAAGATGGATCTACACCGGTTTATAACGTTTGACTAATATGAAAACTAATATAATCTAATTTATTTAAATTAGTTTATGCAAAGTCCTTGGGGTGTAGGGCAGTTGGTGATGGAGTGTATTGTTAAGGCACTCTGATACCTGAAGTCACCGTTTCGAAACCCCGACTTACCTTGTGCGTCACGTGAACTCGTGTCATGCGAATATGTGCCCAACTATTTGCTAATTCCATGAGTAAAAAAATTAATAATTTATGCAAATGTATTATAATTAATAAAACTCTCAATTTGTTTGATTATGGATTGGTAATTGGGAGGAAGATTACTTATGCAAATATTTCAAATTATGCATTCCTTTTTTTCCACATAAATCAAAATTAACACCTTTCAACACTTTAGAAGTTTTAAATAGTACACAATTTAATAAAACTCACTTCGTTTTAAATTAGTTTATAGAAGTGTGTTGTAGTTGATAAAAAAATTCAATTTGTTGGATTATGGATTCATAATTGGGGATCGGGTGTTGTTATGTAAATATTTCAAATTCAAACTGAATTTTTTTCTTATAAAAAATATTTAACATGTATTGGCGTAAATTAATTTTAAAACTGAGTTTAATCTATAAAGTATAGAGAGTGATCAAATTTATTAAGGTGCAAATTTTGTATTATTTAGTATGAAGGAATTGATACATGACATGGAATTAAATGAAAAAAAAATACACAGATTTTTTATCCCTTTTGATGTTTGATAAATCTAGGTTTAAGATGAATTTATGTTGGTTTATTTATTTTTAAATGTTATCACGGATGTTATCACTAAGTGACAACATCTATGTCATATTGGGTTGTAAAACACATCACTACTTTAAATACAATAAGATTCCAACTTTATCTTTATTTCTTTAATAAAATATAAAAAATAAATAATAATAAAACTTAGAAATTACATTTTCACATTTTTTTTTTTGTAAGTTAGATTCTATAAATTACCTTCTATAAAAAAAGATGTGCATGCAATCTATTGGAGATGAGTTTCCATGAAAGGAAACCAATTCATTACCAGCCCAATTCAGGTATAAGTTGCCTCGCAGGGCCAAAAAATATGATAACGAGTTTGCAAAAGTAAAAATATGTTGAACTCCTAAGTTGCATTGGCTTATAGCCATGAAACAAAAAGAGAAACTAAACAAACATAACACCTAAAAAAAGGAATGAACCTGACCATCCATCCCACCATCACCCTTACTTCCTGACAGAAGAGGAATGAGCTACTCGAGAAGAATAGCATCCTAGGCCAACATGTTTGATTCTAATTGCTTTTGGTATGAACTACCTTGCATGGGCACCAACAAAGAGATTTCGGGATCCAAGACTTCAATGCGATAATTAAGTTCTACAATTTCTCCCCACACTTCAAAAATCAGTTGTTGAAGATTCCCCAAAGAGTCCTAGCGAGAGGGAGAAGTGTTTCTACTGCTTACATCTATGGAGAAGTGAAAAGAGATTGAAGATTGATTCATTGCATTGTGCCCTTCATGGGTCTTTGGACTGGGATACATTGACCTCGTCGTTACACCAAACAAATGACATACAACAAGTACAATTTGTTTTTTCCGTTAGGAAATAAACATTAATTAAACAAGACACAAGGTAATAAAAGGTATAACTCAACATCTACCAATGTTAAATTCAAGGCGCGAGACTAAGCAATGTCACAACAGATTTGGACATCACGTGAAATTTCAAGATGCCAAAAGTTCTAATAACGGATCACCATCACATAATTTTCAGTTACTAACTCCAACATGCATTGACATAAGGTAAGGCGCGATGTAATCAAATTTATTCTATAGTGCAAGAGTAACAAACTCTAAACTATCAGGCATCCACAAAAACCATAGTGCATAGGAAAAATTCAACCTTATGTTCATGGCGCAAAAGTGTACATCAATTCTAACTCAAGACGCAATGGAAAAAAAATCACCCAACGAATCACATGTCATCAAATTCAATGCGTGCCCATAACCTATTAACTGAATCAGTGTACATCCAACAGTATTCCAAAGCGCAAGAAATCTAATTAATTGAATCACAACATAGTCAACAACGTAGGGTAAATACTCAATAAACTTTTAAGGTGCCTAAGTAACTACACCCATGTTCATCCACACCTATCTATAATATAACATGGCACAAGTAATTATTAATTAAATTAAGATGCAGACGAATAATCAATCAATCCATCCATCGCATTATTTCCATTACGTGCCAAAGTTACTATCCAACAATCATTCATTACATCCTAAATTCATTGCGCGCAGGTAGTCTAACCTCTAAGAAAACAACATTACATTATAATTTGGTGTGTGCAAGGAGCCTAGCATTTGATACTCAATCATTCTTCCATAATGTAAAAGGCATAATAGTAAAGTCCCATAAGACACTAAAAATTTAATAGAATGGAACCCCGTATTTTTATAAACTAGCTGAGCCCTTCACAATTTAAGGTTTAACAAGAGAGATAAGAACAAGATATGGATAATCTGCATATTAAATCCTTCAACTTATAATATTGCTTCACGCAAGAAAGTTATTAATACAACCATTATGAATTAACTATTAGATGTAGTCCTTGAATAGTTAATGTAAGGCACCGAACACAAGTGTGTTGGTATCAAAATCAAGAGGTGGGTAAACCATAATTCCAGCTTCTAAGGACCTCCGTAAGAGGGTTGCAAGTTAGGGATGGACTTGGGTACTAACTAGCCAAATCACTTTCATTAAAAAAGGAGGTTCATAAACCTTAATTAAATGTTGAATATGATTCTACCCCGAACATATTGAGAAGAAAATTTATTTATCTTTGTTTGTAAATTAACAAGAAACAACTATCAAGGAAAGCAATGCCGAAGGAAATTTAGGGGACCTTGGGAAAAATATGAAAGGTGTACTCAATGTTAAGGAAAAATGGAATATAACAACCAAAGTTAAGGTTAAGGCAATGTGAAAACTCAGTGATAAGGCAATGCCTCGTCTGTAGACATTTTAAAAATAAGAAAGGGAACAATTTAAGAACGAGTCATGAGCTACTCAAGGAGTAATTAATACAAAGAGAGTTTACCTCTAACACATCCCTCATAAATAAACTATGTAATTAGTTAAAGACAGGAACAACCTTCCCAAAAAGAAGAAGCGAGGGCGTTCGACACACCAACAATGAAACTGGTGGGGTGTACAGGCTAGCATTGTTTCTTACTCAATCGCATGACTTCCAAGGGGATATCACAGTCCAGACACATCAAAACACAACGAGAAATTCCTGGAAATACTGCCATGGGCGGAAGAGGAAATCGCGGGTGAGAACCCAATGATCTCACTAGGACAAAGGGAAAATTCATTGTAGGGAGGCATCCTAAATTACGCTGAATAAAGAGGTGAAAACATTGTGTTTGGGCAAGGTAAATAGTTGGGTGGAAGGGAGGAAATCGTAGAGATTTTGCAAAGATTTCTTGCCCCCAAAACGGAGTCCAGTTGATCTAGGGGATCAAATTTTGCTCAAAAATTAAAAGTGCTCAGAATCGCTTCAAATCAAATGGGAGCGTAGGCCTCATCGTCACAAACCCAACACAACTTGTTTGGGTTCAAACGAATATCAGGAGCGAGAGATATCACGTTCTGTTCAAAATGACAAACAAGCAAAAAAAGGGATGCTGACTGTATAGTCTGTATAGTCCGTACAAACGTTGATGTGGCAGATCGTATGACACGTGGCAAGATGTACAACACATGACAGACAGTTGTGTGGACAGTTGGCATATGACATGGCTTGTTTTCAGCGAACGGGATGGCGACACGTGGCCCAATCAATGGCCACCACGTGTCACATATATATTGGTTTAAAATTTGTGCAAGCAGCAGGACTCGACCCCATGACCTCCGGGCAAGGGAAGAGACTTGGGAAGGGTCGTCGACTGGTGTGCCACTGTATGTGCCTTGTTATATATATGGAACACATTATATTTCAATTGAATTGTATTGAATGTTGGGGTGCGGACCAGGCCCCGGCCCCCGGTCCCATGTGTATACCATATAACCATGATACTATATGTGTGCCCTCTGGCCGTTATCGTATAGCCTTTTCATATGAGCCGCCGATCGTATGGTATGCGATGTGACCATGGGCACACCTTTTTCTAACTGTTTGGACTTTGGCCCTTTATATATATTCGCGCGGTCGTATGGCACTTCACATGCCCACGGGCCTTAGACGGTTAAGGGCCATCACGTAACTGTTCGACAGTTTGTACCGGTTGTGCGGTTGCACCCTGTGCTAGGTTTTAACGCATATAAATGCATGGGGGCTAGGTTGGGCCAACAAGGGTGCATTTTGGCGATTCAGAGACAACAAGTTTGAAGGGGAACTTCCAGGAAGCCTATCTTCTTCAATTTTTGGCCAAACGAGGTGCCAAAAAAGCCCAGCCAGGGGTTTTTGGATGTTCTGGAGCCATTGGAGCCATCTATTTGGAATTTTGAGCATTGTAAAGCACATTTTGGAGCACTTTTAGAAAATAATACAAGAGATCCATTGGAAGTTGGACCAGGAGATGTAGCCCAAGAGAGGGGTGAACTCCTTTATCATTTGTTGTGTTATGTGTTTTTTGTTCACTGTTTATTGTTGCTATTTATATGCATCTTGAATGAGTAATTTATATAAAACTTGTGTTGCAAATTGATCCATTTTCATTTTAACACATAATCTTAAACTTGCAAATATTTTCAAGAATACGAGTTTTCTTCATTTTTAGATCAAGTTGGTATCAGAGCATAGGTTTTTGAAGACTTGATTATTTGCAAGTGTTTTGTTTTCTAATGCTCACAAGGTTGAAAATCACAAGAGGAGAAGGTCAACTTGTAGAACCAAGTTCTCATCCTTCAAGGAGGAAGATTATATCATCACCACAAGTTTCAAGTAGGCATTCACCAAGTATGGCTCATGAAGAGAGTCATGAACATATTCCTGCAGAAGATGAATATCTTAGAAAGGATATCATGGAAATGAGAGAAATGATGAAAATCTTGATGGAAAGGAATACAAGGTTGCAAGGTGAAGGCTCC
>SNQJ01S0012718.1:68644-92856 GCA_010110895.2 Picea sitchensis | reverse complement strand
GTTCGTTATGTGCCACAAGCAAACCTAGCAATCGAAAGTTGGGTTTGTATACTCCACTTTCGGTTCCTTCTCGTCCTTAGGAAAGTATTTCTATGGATTTTGTAGGAGGTCTACCTATGTCTAAAAGAAGTCATGATTATCTTTATGTTGTGGTTGATCGATTTAGCAAAATGTGTATTTTGATGCCTTGTAAGAAGCAGGTTACAGCTGAGCAAATGGCACAATTTTTTTTTCAAAATGTTTGGGTACATTTTAGATTGCCTAAATCCATTATTTCTGATCGGGATTCTTGATTTATTGGAAGTTTTTGGTCGAGTTTATGGGCACTCATGGACACCAAACTAAAAAAGAGCACAGCTTTTCATCCGCAAACTGATGGTCAGACAGAAGTGGTAAATAGAATGGTGGTGCATCTTCTTCATGGTTATTGCAGCAAACATCCTAAACTTTGGGATGAGCATTTACACTACATTTAGCATGCTTACAATCAAGCTAAGCACTCTTCAACTCAAACGTTGCCATTTGAAGCAAGTTTTTGCTATTTGCCCAAATCTCCTTTAGATTTTATCTTTGGGAAGGATATTGCTATTGATGGTCAATATGACATTGATAGGGCAAAAAAGTTCATTGAACAAATTCAGTTGATACATCAAATGGTACAAGAGCAGTTGGAAAAGAGTCAAGCCAAGTACAAAATGAGACATGAAAAGCATCGTGTTGATCACAATTTCCAAGTTGGAGATGAAGTTTGGCTTTACATTATTAAAGAGAGGCTTAAAGGAGAAGGTAAAAAACTAAAACCAATTCGATATGGTCCTTTCAAGATTCTTGACAAGATTGGTAACAATGCCTTCTGTTTAGGTTTACCTCCTTATATGCAAATGTATGCAGTTGTTAATGTTGAGAATTTGAAATTGTATGAGCCTCCTTTGATTTATGATCAAGAGAGCATGTTTAGATTCCTTCTATAGATGATTTTTCCCCAAAATATCTTACAGAACTGCATGAAGACACAATCCTTGACAGGAGAATGAGAACTTCAAAATGAGGAAATGTGGACTATCTTCGAGTTGGTATTAAAGGCACAAATCCAAGAAAAGCCAAGTGGATTGAGGTTGTAAAGGTGAGGAAGCTATACCCTCATCTTCAGATAGACTGAAAATAGTCTTTTGGAGGTCCAAAAGCTTTCCAATGGGGAGATGTGATCCAGGGGATCAAATTTTGCTAAAAAATCAAAGTGCTCAGAATCACTTCAAATCGAACACGAACGTAGGCCTCATCGTCACGAACCCAACGCAACTCAGTTGGGTTCAAATGGACGTCATATGAGAGAGATATCACGTTCTGTTCAAAATGTCAAACAGGAAAAAAAAGCGATGTTGACTGTACAGTCCGTATGGATGCTGACGTGGCATGTCCGTACGACACATGGCAGAGTTGAAATGGAAGGACAGTATGACATGTGGCATTCATTGGTTGGCAGATGTGGATGAATAGTCTACTGACACATGGCATATTATGTTCAATGGTTTGGTGCCACATGGCCCATTCGTGGGCTGCCATGTGGCACCCTGTTATTGGTTGTTGGTTTAAAAGTTATAGAGTCTGTGGGGATCGAAATCCGGACCTCCCCACCGTGCATAGCCTTTGCAAAGTCCGCGCTGCCAACGTACCACACCGTGTTCCTTATTATATATGTAGTTTAATATAAGTATAAATTTGATTTGTTGTAAAGTTTGGCGTGGGGTCGGGCTGGGGCTTAGCCCCAGCCCGCGGTTGTATTGTTTCACATATGACCGGAGGTTACGCCCTTGGTTTGCACATGAATTTTGATTTGGTTTCAAATGGTTACACAACCAATGCCCGCCACTTGTCACAACCACATTTTCTCTTAAAAATCTTGGCCCTGTTTATTTGAACGTGCGGGCACATGGGCCACATGACCACGGCCTTGGTGGTTAGGGGCTAGGCATGCCCATAACCGTCCTACAGTTCGCACCGTTTGTGCGGTTGCGTCCGGTGCTAAGTTTTAACACATAAAATCACGTGGGGGCTAGGTTGAGGCAACAAGGGTGCATTTTGGCGATCCAGAGACAACAAGTTTGAAGGGGAACTTCCAGGAAGCCTATCTTCTTCAATTTTTGGCCAAACGAGGTGTCGAAAAAGCCCATCTAGGTGTTTTTGGATGTTCTGAAGCCATTGGAGCCATCTATTTGGCATTTTGAGCATTGTAAAGCACATATTTGAGCACTTTGATCAAATAATACAAAAGATCCATTGGAAACTGGAGTAGGAGATGTAGCCCAAGAGAGGGGTGAACTCCTTTATCATTTGTTGTGTTATGTGTTTTTTGTTCACTGTTTATTTTTTTTGTTTATATGCATCTTGAATGAGCAATTTCTATAAAAGTTGTGTTGCAAAATTGATCCATTTGCATTTTAACACATGAATTAAATCTTGCAAATAATTTCAAGAATACAAGTCTTCTTCATTTTTAGATCATTTAACGCTAAAACTTTCGAATGTCGAAGCCATGAAGTGTTAATACCCATAGATCTAAGGACCTATAACTCCTACCTAGGTAACCGAGGCTATCACCTCGCTCAATTCTTCAGGCGCTAACCTCCTATCGAGGATCGACGATCATGCTTGAACCGGTGAGCAGATATACGATCAGGAATGATTGTAGAGTCCCAACTAGCACGACGTTTATCTTTAGACAATTTGAGTTTAAGTTGAGAAGGGATTGATTAAGAAGAAATATAAAATAAACATGTGAGGCGGCTTTAAGGTGAATCTCATAGTCTATGGAAAGAATAACGGGCTAAGAAATTAAGAATTCAACAGTTCTAACAGTTGTACCAAATAATTAAATTATACATCAAACAGTAAACATTTTCATATATTTAAATCCATGGAGGTACCCTCTACACATCATTAAATACAATAAAAAAAATGACATGAAGTGGTCATACATTCATAGGAAATCACTTTAGTATCATAAGATAAATAACATGCAGTAACAATGTACATGTCATGAAACTTGCTACTCGAGGTTTTATTAATGGGGATCTTATACAAGAAGCTATGAGCTGAGAGGGATGGATTTTACAAGAGTACATACACAGAAAAAGAAGCATAGACTAAAGCATAATGCAGGGGATAAATCTATTAAAGCATGTAGCCTTGAAAATTGGTCTATGTATGATGGGATCTTGATCAAACAACTTAGGTATAAGATACTCTTAAATTCCCCAAAGTGTTGACCCTAAAAATGAGCTCCTTAGTTGATTTATAGATTCTTTTGTTTGAGACAAAAACCGCTCGTTCATACCAATAATAATTCATGAAAATAGTTTATACTTGTCAGAATCTTGATACCACGTCTAGTTTTCCAGCCATTCCCAGCTTTGCAACTATTTTTACCTGATTTTACTGGGAATAAACCATTTTTTACCACCAGAAGGGCCATGTTGATATTGTTGTTGGGTTTGTTCTCCTCGTCCAATTGATCCTTTATTTGAGTCTTTCTGGGTGCTTTAATTGATTCCCATTATTTCATCGTGAAATTTTTTTCTTAGTTGTCGAGATGATAAGCTAAATATTTCTTTCCAGCTTGCAACACCCAATAACATAGTGTTAGTACTAGAAGTCACACCTAGACCGATGTAGATGTAAGCCTAATACCCATCAGAATGTAAAGGATAACATTTTAAAGAGTGTGGCAAATGGATGTAAAACTCAGTTTTAAGATGTCAATCACAAATCCTTCCATGAAATACAGACCAACAAGCAAGGCTTTGAATATCATCAAATCAGGGTTTAAGAGATATAAATGATATATGGAAGACTTAGCAAGAAAAGTGTAATATGTATATCAGTTTACATTAGTTATTCATGAAACACATATGAAATAAAACTCATTTGAATAAGAACTTCTTAATCCAAAGAGAAAAAACACTAGATCAATTTGCATACAATACCACAATAAATATTTTACCGCAATAAAGAAACAACAGCCTGATGAATCCTTCAATAGAGAATGATATCAAAGTGATATAGAAAAGAGTTGATAGTGAGAATAAGACTGATTTCCACCATTAAAATTTTCTTGGATCCAGTCCATACATCAAGAAAATTCTGTTACAAAAGAAAACTAAAAACCAGAGTTTTCTGCCCAACCATTCGAACCTTTTTACACACTTAAAATGCCTCTAAATAACTAAACTTATCAAAAGAAAGCTATACAATTCATCCCTCAACTTCCTTATAGGATTCCATGCCTAAGGGAAGCGTGGAAATAGGTGTACAACCAAAAAACAACAAACTTTTACTTTGAAGGAAGATGGTCGCAGTGTATACAACAAGTACTCAACAACTTGATGATGTGTCTTTATGTTTGCAACTCCCTGAGATAGGTGGACTTCCATAGTGAAATTGATCCTCTAAGTGTTGGTCTGAGCTCCCCTTGAAAACAGGAAACTTCCCTTCTCTCCAAAATCTTCAAAAATATGAGTTCGCAGCGCAACGCTACAAATTGTCCTGAAACAGCTAGTTCTCATTGTCAATGAGTCTAGGCACTACAAACTTTCATGTAGCAGCATGTTTTTCTTTGCAAAAGTCTCAAATCCTTAAAAATTGTACCAATGGTAGTGTAATCCTTCCGGATATGATACAAACTTATTTCCATGATATATCCTTGGAGAAAAACACAAAAAACTACTAAGTCTAGCTCAAAATTCAAAACCATCATTTAGTGTTGTAAATGCATGCAACAAAAAGCCTTGACAAAAATGATGTTGGTTTTAGAAGATCATTTGTATTTATCTTTTTTTTTCTGGAAATTCTTCTAGTAGCCACCTTGGCCAACATATCTAAGTTCCTCTTTTACACTTCTTCTCTGAAAGACTGTAACTATGCCTTTAATTTTCTGATTTCAGTTTGGCAAGCTCTATTCTTCCTATAGACATTCTTGAGTTCCCTATGAAGGGGGAAAAACCTCTTAGCCATGAACCTTGCTTTATCAATTGTCTCCTCATACACATACAACATCTCCTTTAGCTTTATCCTAGAACCCAAATCTTCCTTCTTCAACATGTCAATTTCATCTCTTACTTCCTTGATTTTCCTCTTGATCCTTTTGAAGGTAGGGTTACTTTCATAATGAGGAGTGTTGATGTCAATAACCTATGTGGGTTTCTTAGAAGACTGAGATGTGTCTTTTTGTTAAGCTTAAGTCTCTGTTGTATCATGCTTCATGAGAACATGTTGTTTGGCTACTGATCTAGTAAAGGTCCTTCTAGTTTGACTTTGTCTGCAACAACTGGTGGGGAAAGGGTGATATGTTTTCCTTTCAAGATTCTTGATTTGTTGAAAGGAATCTCCATGGAGGTAGGTTCTTCCATAGGTGAAACTTCTATGTCAAGAGGTTGTGAAGGACCATCTTATTCTACTTCATCAATAGCCTGGAAATATTTATCACTCCTAGTCACCCTCTTCTTCTTGCTTGAATATGAATGCACAATCCTCTCAACGGGGGTAGGAGTTTGTCTTTTGGACTGTGGTGTAGGAGAAATATTTAACTGAAAATGTGATGTAGTTAGGAAATTTTACCAGTCGATGTTAGTTTTCTTTAACTCTTCCATTACTAACATCTTGATTAGACCAGAGTGAACAACACTGGTATCTACTTGCTTTGACTTAGCCTGGAATCTGTCTAACATCTTACTAATACTCCTAAAAATATAGAATTGAAGGTTCATGGATTCGTTTCCAGTGAAGTGTAATAGTAATCTGATGTGGTATTGGTATACCATATTGAACCTCCCCTCACATGTGAAATACCTTTAGATGACCCTGAACATCTTGTCAAAACATTCCAGCATGTGACTTCTGGGCACTCCTTTAGATAGGTTGTCTCCTTGATATTCATGATTAAGGAATTATTTGGAGAAAGAAGAGTTTAATGACATGGATTTAAACCATTTCTCACCATAGGCAGGTATCTATGTAGCTATAGATATAGAATGCTCAGAAACTTCAAACTCCACCATCCCCACCTTAGTATTTATCCCATTAAAATTAAGTGAAAACTCTTTGGCCACTTCAGGATGTCCTCTCTGTATCTTTTGACAAAATTTGAGACAACCCACCCTCTGGAAAGATTCTCTGAACAATGGTTCAAAGTTGATGAGTTGCATGTCATATGGTTCAGTTCTCACAATCTCTCCCCCCTTTTGAGTCTTCCTTCTTTGTTGATTGTCCATAATTATTGTTTGAAAAACACTTTTTGTAATCTCTTATGACAGTTGTTATGTGAAAAATAGGGTAAACAAGGATTTTAGGTCTTGATAACATAGCTAGGATGCCTAGAGTTGACTTGACTACAAACTTATACACAACAGTGGTATGAAGTGGAGAAAAGTTTAAAAATGAATGATAAGAGGGACATCAAATGAGCCTTGAGTAAAATTTCAAATGGGAAAAAGATGAAACTCTGTAAAAACAGAGGGTTTGCAGCACCAATATCAGTTCACAACGCCATCCTATAGCACAATTGAGCTCATTTTTATGAAGGATTGGAAATACTTTTAATGTATGAGAGGGATCCCATACAACTGGTTAAAACCTCGGTCTTAAACTAATTTCAAAATGACAAGGATTTTGACAATCCAAAGACAGAGGATATGCAACGCTACTTTGCAGCGCGCAATTATGGTGCAGGGTTAAAACAGGCAGTTCGCAGTGCAAAGATATGAGTGGAAAAAAATATTTTGTTTTCAAAAGGAAACTATAGGATGACCTTGCGATAACAATTTTGACTAATGGGTAGGTTTTAGAGAACCATAACAGTGGTTTTGAGATTTGGCATCACATGGAAATTTAACAGTTCACAGCGCCAATTTCATAACTTTAATTCCTCTATCAACCTTTAAGCATCATGCAAATTGTCAAATAATACTTGATATATCTGGATTTGGGATGGTGCTTTGTGAACCTAAGGTGGTCTTACGAAAAAGGCATCCTATCTTGAACAATCTTCTTCAACTAGTTCGCAGCGCCAGTTTACAGCGCCAATTTCAAATTCTGGTAGTGCGCTTCAAGGAAACTGTTAGATTTTTTTCCTTGACATAATCTTTGAAAATCAAACTGAATGAAAGCACTGAAGACAATGAAATTCCCCTTGACATGTTTCCAAATTGAAATAATGAAAGATAAGTGCATGAGGTACTTCTTAGTATGTTGCAAACTTTTAGGTGAGTTGGCAACAAATATATCTAACCTCTGACTTGACCTCTAAACGGTTGGAAAGTGATATAATAGAAACTTGTGTACACCTTTGAGACATGACATATCATGATGATGATGTTTTAGACCAAGAGTGTGACTCATGTGGACCCTTATTCTTATGATGATGAATAATCTCATGACACTAAGGCTCTAAACCAATATTAAAACAATACTATGCTTATAGAAAAACCAAAAATTTGAGTTATGACATGAAATATAACCCAAAGCCTAAGACTTAAAGACCCTATCACTCAAAACAAGACAAAACCAAAGTTTTTTTACCCTTACACATCCTATGTGCTAACAAATGGGACACAATTTACCAATCCCTTGAATCCTCTGCTTAAAGCTTCTCATGTGCATAGATCAGATTGGCCATTACACTTTAGGGTAGATTCCCAAATGCCTTTTTTACCTCAAGGTTAGGCTAATGATACCATATATGGACATTCCTTTCTTAACAAAGTGTAGAACACACTTTCCCAACATCTGCAGCCAAGATGGTTTAGAATCCACTCATGGACGGAGGGTCGATGCAGGTGGGTCGTCATTTGAAACACCTGGAATCCAAGTAACTCACCTTTAGAAACCAAATTACTCGTATATTAGTGGCTCATGTTTTTTATTGTTCTCCCTTATAATATTTTGACACGTGTTTTCATAGAAAACTAACAAGAGATAACAGTTTTCCACACTTGGTATGATCTGTGAATATCTCGAGTTCGTGTGAATGCACATGTCAAGGAAATGATTGATGTCCTCTGACAGCTATGGCCAGGGATACGATGATGGTGAAGGGAAGAAAATGTGATGCTAGATATTTTGTTATGCATCACATCTTTTCCAACTGATTTTGCAGACAATCATTGAATCCCCCACTCTTTTGAGACATTTTCCCCCATGCCCATGTTCAAAACACGTGTCCTCTTCCCTATGGTTTGAAGCCTTTTGAAGTTTGGGTAAAATGCACAAAAATTGAATGATGTCATATTGACATCACCATAGACATGTCAACACGTGGCATCTTTGAATTCATCCAAGTCAGTGTTGAAATGTCCTTAGGGATCGACATATGTGTGGTCAGGCTCGATATGGCGGCCAAAATAATAGAGGGCCTTCTCATTATAGGTGGCGGACCTTGACATGTTTGAAAATATGTCTCATTGACTTGTTAGGTATTCATTGAAATCCTTGGTGTCCAGGCAGACTGATACATTGGCTCCAGGTGGCATTGAGAGAATGGGAAGATATGCGATGAGTTGGAAGATATGCAACCTAGACAGACCAAAATACCATTGTTGTGACCCTAGGGGAGTAGTTTTACCTTTATATATATTACCATGTGACACCATCCGATATTCGCCATGTAACTCCTTAAAAACATCATCATGCCCCAATGTTGCATTAACTCCCTAACATCTTTCTGATGAGACATGCATTATTCGTCATTGATCGGGATCACTTGCATCTGTCAGATAATCGAGCTTGCACTTTCTCTTGCACTTGCTCCTTAATAATTGGTCTTATGATACGACTCTATTGAGGTGAGGGCTTAAGCATATTTTGGATGTGATAATCCCATTTCATTCTCCTGATAAGCGTACAAGTAATTGAAACTCAGCCTCGGCTCCTTAGGGATGGATTTTTCTCTGTAAAAATTCCTAGGCTTTTGACCACGTGTTTTTCTTCTTTGATCCATGATCTCTGTAAGATCCTTTTTGGCCTGATGATCTTGAACATCAGCCCCATAATCTCTATCAATGTGCACACTAATGACTGGATCAAATCCAGTACTAACAAATAGTAACCCCTATTGAACTCCATGTGGCTTTCATAACATCTTTCTCAACAATCATGACTTCGCAACCCAAAACTAAGTGTAACCTACATTGATATTAATTCTCAATGTAAATATAACTCATCATATTGTAATACTATTTCAATGTGGTGTACAAATGCAAAAATGTCGTATTTGTTTCACTTAATTTCTTGATGCGGCACAATCCTTGTGCAATTTAGCAATCGCATGATATTGACTGTGTTTCCATTTAACATATAAATTTTTTTCATAGTTTGTTGGCCCTTGACCAAGTTTTGGAGAACCTTGGTCACGTTTGACCAATGTTGGGACTTCGAYAGGCTGGTCGAAGGCGGAGTGCAAGGCGAAGCAGAGATCACGGGATCTCAGCCCCTTCTTAGGGAATTTTTTTGGGTTTAGGGTTTATGTAACGGGTATGGGATGTCGGCCCATGGGTTTACCCATGTTTATGCCCTTTTKTAATGTATAAATAGAAATCTAGGCGATGTAAGTAGGAGATATCTAGTAGAATCGACTTAGTGCAGAGCTAGAGGCTTTGTGCATACTGTGTGTTAAGAACTTGCATAGCCAAGTGCAAGTGATTGTAAGAAGCTTGTGTGAAGATTATAAGAAGGCTTTGTGCTTAAAACTAGCTCAGGGAAGGAGGATTTGGAGAGGTTCACAAAGATCTCATATCCTATGCGGAGTGGGTTCATGTGGCTCTGTGCTTGTAGAAGATTGAAAGAAGACAATAAAGAAGAGAAGATTTGGTGGACATAGTCCCACACTGGGGTGAACCATGTATATCATGTGTTGTGGTTTCTTTGTGCATTATAGTTGTTATGTTATTGATGTGATGTATTCTTAGTGCAATGATATATGTTAGATGCATCTGATATAATATCTTAGTGCTTAGTAATGTGAATGAATGATAGATCCGATCTATTTCTATGTGTTAAGTGTTGGATGTATTAGATATTGTTGAATATTGCGCTGCTCTGTAACTAGGATTTCAATATGTGATGTGAATAAGGGTTAAATGTTGATAAATGTTAACTACTAAGTGCTTTGTTAAGGTATTCTAGTCACAGATATGTGTCCCAGCTAGGTTGCATACATCTGAGTCCTGAAACCCCCACCCTGCCTCTACCTCAGGTGAGACTTCATCTTCTTCGCAGGTGTTGCCGAAAGGGCCGGTAGTTAGGGTTTTGTTGGTGCATTGTTGAAGCGTTGAACCCTGGGTCTACCCCCTATGCCAACAAATGGTTTCGTTGTCGGGACCTGAAACTGTGATTGTTGGGAACTGAAGAAAAGAAATCTATGTGCGTAGATTTGTTGCTTTAGTGTGCAGTATTCTACTTGACTTGCGAAGCTCTATGATAAGAAGATAAGTTTGATCTAAAGAAAAAAGGTAAGATCTTGAAGCTTTGTTCTCTGATAAAGGTAAGATAAGTGATTGTAAGAAGCTTGTGTGTAGATTATAAGAAGGCTTTATGCTTAAAACTAGCTCAGGGAAGGAGGATTTGGAGAGGTGCGCAAATATCTCCTATCCTATGCGGAGTGGGTTCATGTGGCTCTGTGCTTGTAGAAGATTGAAAGAATACAATATAGAAGAGAAGATTTGGTGGGCATAGCCCCACACTGGGGTGAACCATGTATATCATGTGTTATGGTTTCTTTGTGCATTATAGTTGTTATGTTATTGATGTGATGTATTCTTAGTGCAATGATATATGTTAGATGCATCTGATATAATAGCTTAGTCCTTAGTAATGTGAATGAATGATAGATCTGATCTATTTCTATGTGCTAAGTGTTGGATGTATTAGATATTGTTGAATAGTGCACTACTCTGTAACTAGGATTTCAATATGTGATGTGAATAAGGGTTAAATGTTGATAAATGTTAACAACTAAGTGCACTTTTCAGGTATTCTAATCACATATATGTGTCCCAGCTAGGTTTCATACATTTGACTCCTGAAACCCCCACCCTTCCTCTACCTCGGGTGAGACTTCATCTACTTCGCAGGTGTTTCTGAAAGGGTCAGTAGTTAGGGTTTTGTTGGTGCATTGTTGAAGCATTGAACCCTGGGTCTGCCCCATATGCCAACAAATGGTTTCGTTGTCGGGACCTGAAACTGTGATTGCTGGGAACTGAAGAAAAGAAATCTCTGTGCATAGATTTGCTGCTTTAGTGTGCAGTATTCTACTTGACTTGTGAAACTCTATGCTAAGAAGATAAGTTCGATCTGAAGAAAAAAGGTAAGATCTTGAAGCTTTGTTCTCTGATAAAGGTAAGATAATTGAAATTTTTTATTTCGAAAGAATGGATCTAGGTATGTTTAATAGATTTGGTCCTAGTCTGAAAACTAGGGTACATCTAGAAGAAACAAGATTTGATATGAATAGATCTGATAGAAATAATGAAAGATATGTTATTCCTATTCATAGAAAGAATTGTTGGACTAACAAGTGGATGCAGGATCCTAGAAAGAATTTCCTGCAGACCCACCACTGCAATCCCGATGAGAAATACAGGAAAGGTTGGGGATTGTTCAAGAGAAAGAGAGGGTTAACTCTTTGTTATAGTTATAGAAGACCAGGACATCTCGCTAAGGAATTCCCTGGTAGAGGTCCTATTTTCCTTTGTTGTAAGGCTACTCAACATGAAGTTTTGGACTACCCTAGAATGACTTCCAAAGTATAAAAGATGAATATGAGACAAAAAAACCCTCAGGAAGGCCAAGAGACTAAGAACCAGAAAGAATCAAAGGCTATATTATTGAAGATGAAAGAAACCTTGAATTATCACAGAGACATCAACTTATCAGATATCTTAAAAGAGAAAGAGTGCATAGAAACAAGAATAGGAGACCTCGAAATAGACTGTGTATTGGATGTAGAAACACAGGTGAACATTATGATAGAAAGTACTTGGGAAATTTTAGGAAAGCCTGCTATGGTTCCTTCACTCGGAGGAATAGGATTATTTAGAGGAAAACTAATAACCCTATGTGGAAGAATTGCCCATATACCTATGAGTGCTCATGGCACTTCGACAGAAGAATAATTTGAGATCATTAAATTTGTTGAGAACAACGCCCCATTTTCCATTTTGCTAGGAAAAACCTGCATTGAAAAAGATCAGATACGAAGGAAACAAGAAGAGGAGGATATAGAACAGAAAAAGAAAGAACTAAGAGATTTCATGGCTAGGATAATAGTGCACTTACTGGAAGAACAAGAGGACCAGTCGAAGCTACTAAGGACTAGAGATCTGGATGTCAAAGTTGAAAGAACATAGGAATACTTGAAACACCTGTATGTACAAGAGAGTAGAGCACTTACCCCAGAAAGAAAAGAATTATTACCCTCAAACCCTATGAAAGACCCTCCACAGTGTGAAGTTACCATGCCAAGAGGAGATAAGAACGATAATGGAAAGAGGAAACCAGTGACTCGGATTTCAGGAAATAAGGCCAGAAAGATCAGTAAGAAGAAAGCAAAGTTAGAGAAATTGTGGGAAGTTCCTAGAGCGAACTTCGTAGAAGGAAGGTTTGCAGAACTAGAACTTCGCTGGGATATCAAAACAATGTAAATTGGCACTTCTCCATGATGAATAAATATGACCGTTGGAGGCATCCCGACCGTTAGAACGACGCTCCAGAATGGTTGGAAACGCAGTTATTGCCAGAACGTTCTCCACTAGACCGTTGGGACTGTGCCATAATGGATGGAATTGCATTGATTGAGGCATTCCTACCCGTTGGAAGAGTCCCTTACAACGTTGTCTATTTATCCCATCGAGCGTTGCATTGAGAACACTTTTTCCAATTGTGATTATCCGAGCCCACATAGAACTAGTTGCTTTCACGCAGTGATTATTGAGACCTCACCATCCATTTTGTTACATTGAGTGTTGTTCACTAACCTGAGATATCAGATCTCAAGTGTGCATGTCGGACGGAATTAGTGCAGTAGAAAAATTCGTCGAAGAGATCCTAATAGACCTCATGGTCGAGAAGGTGATGTTCGCAGGCATCCAAGCCTCGTCGACGAGAGGAGTGCAAGCATCCCCGTCGACTGCTTGTGGATCTGGACCATCCTAGCCTGCGACAGAGAAATGAACAAAGCATCATGATGACTTAGTGAATGCGAAGCTCATCCCATCTATACTACCCGACTGCATCCCACCTTTGGCTGGAGCAGTGAGTTGTGATAGCATCCCAAGGGACTTCAACTACACAGTCATCATTGCGTACCTCTTGAAGGGGATACGCGCAGTCAGACCGCGGTTGGAGAGGATTCTGACGTTGAAGATCAACAACTATAACTTAGGATACTGCAAGAACTATGGCATGCTCACACCATACAAGTATTTGACCAAGACAAAGGGGAAGAAGTCGAATATCATCGCCCATCCGTGGACCATGGACATCACGAGGTCTACTATCTTGAACGTGATCAAGATACCACACTTTGAAAGACATCAGGAGGTTAATGTGTGCGTTAAGCTCCTGTTGTCATGATTCCATGGTGGTTATCTGTGGATGGACAGATGCATCACCATCGATTCGACATTGATCCATAGGATCATCATATTAAGCATGCAAGGACCAGACCCACAAAAATTGTACCTAGGAAATACTGTAGATCGCACCATAGCGTAGACAATCAAAGACACCTATGGCGATGTGGAAAAGGGGAAGCGGGGCTACAAGGTAGCCTCCATCTAGAATGGCATAGTGCGCCTAGACTGTCAATTGATTGATTGTAAGATAGTAAGGTATCTGTGGTTGGACAAACGCATCACCGTCGATCTGGCACTAATCCATAGGATCACCAGATTAAGCATGTAAGGACCAGACCCACAAGAATTTTACCCAGGAAAGACTGCAGATTGCACCCTAGCGCAGACAATCAATGACACCTATGGTGATGTGGAAAAGGGGAAGTAGGGATACAAGGTAGCCTCCATCCAAAATGGTACATTGCACCTAGCCTACTAGTTGATTATTGGTAAGATAGTAAGGAAGAACAGACCCACGCAGGTTACAGGGTTTTTCTTCGACCTCGCAGGAAAATGCGTGGAAGGGCTACAAATGAACTGGGTGATCTACCCCGTCAACCAGTTAGAGAAAGACTATCGTGAAGCCCAGGATCAGGGCTACAAGTTCCACTTCAGTTGGTTGTTGATCCTCATCGCCTTCATTGCTTGGGAGATGTTGGAAGGTGCGACCTTCCCTTAGATTGAGCCATCAGAACCCTTAGTTGCATGGCTAAACAATGGTAATAAAACATGGTGTTCCACACCTATTACCTACAGTTGAAGAGGGCTATTGAGTCTTCCCCTCGCATGACACCGAATACCCTGCATAGGTTCAGACCATTTGTGAACTTCCATGCAAATAGACATTTTATTTATATCACTGCACGAGGAGACTTACATAAATAAGAGCTCCAATCTTACTACAAGCTCACTAAGGAGGCCATGGAAGAAATAACTGAGTGTCCCACAGAGCTCCTTGTACTAGTCGACTAGGCAGAACTGTCCGACCTCGACCTAGTTGGAATTCCTCTAGTCACTCACGAAGAGAATGATGCACCCAGTAGTAGCAGAAGGAAGAAAAAGGAAGAGGTACAGAAGTTGAACATATCATCGGAAGAGACTGCTTCAGACTCACCTAGAGGGGGAGGTGATGACGAAGTAGACAAAGGAGAAGAAGAGAAGTAGAAACAAGGTGAAGTAACACCGCCTAGGGACCCTATTGATGAAGCTGAGACCTCTAAGAAAATAAAGGTTTCCCCCACGAAACCCACATCACGGAAGAAGTCCAAAGCAACTAAACCAAATATGTATACTGTGCTCATGATGGATTACATAGATTTCATCATCTTCGTTGTCTCAGATACGTCAGAAGATATCTTACGATGTAATGAATCCAAACAAGAGACCATGTATGAAAGAATTGAAGTAGAGTTGAAAGGGGTACAACAAGCCCTCCACTCCATCCATGCAGTGTCTACTGTGCCCCCGTCATTGGAAGGAACATAGTTGGGAGAAGAACCTACCCAGGTCCGCCGAATAGTAGATGCGATTGAAGCTTGCCTTTGTCATGTTCAAGAAGAAAAAGAGCAGGCCATAGAGGCCTTAAAGAAAGAAAATGAGGAAGACAGAGAACAATGCCAGGTTGAACAATAGGAAAAAGATGAAATCCAAGACAAGTTTGCAGAGGATAGAGCGCAGATCCAGAAGGAGAAGGAACAGTTGCTCGCAAAGCATATTGGAGTTAAGGAAGCATTCATTAGAGCACTTATCTCTGTGACGAGATTAGAACATATGGAAGAAGACCCAGTAGAAAGACAAGTAGGGAAGCTTGTCGAAGCCATTCAACAACTCCAACAGAGGATAGCCGAACTGGAGTTGCAAGAAGTGCCAAGCAATCTGCAGGAAGTGCGAGACCAGAGAGAAGAAATTGCTTGAAGCGCAATCCATAGAATCAAGGCATTGGCCCTAGAATGTAAGCAACTCAGCAGTTGAAGTGCGCAGACTTACGAGCGCCTTGCAGAGGACCCTGAACTAAGGACACTAGAGTCACAGCTTCAGGAGGCCAAACAACAAGCAACAATGGTGCAAGCACAGTTGAAGCCACTACCAGCAGTCGAGAGGATGAAACAATCCCAGGAACAACACACAGTTCAACAACAAGTCCATGCCATACAGAGTAAGGTCATGGAAGTGACCCAATGACTCCAGCGAGTGCAGGATGCAACTTTCATACTTTTTGCGGAGATTGAAGGACAAGGTGCAGAACTGGAACAAGTGGTCACCATAGTGTAACAACGCTTGGAAGGACATGTGACGGACAAAGTTATTCAAGAGTTCATCGAGCAGGAGGCTATAGTGAAGCAACAATTCGAAGCAGCTCGAGCCAAGCTCTAGGCATTTGAGTCAGAGTTACCCAGATCAGAGTGACTCGAGATGAGTCACAGGTGAGTGTTGGAGGCCTATTGGCTCTTGACCAATTTTTGGAGAACCTTTGTCATGTTTGACTGATTTTGGCACTTCAACAGGTTGGTCAAAGGCGGAGTGCAAGGCGAAGCAGAGATCATGGGATCTCAGCCCCTTCTTAGGGCATTGTTTTGGGTTGAGGGTTTATGTAATGGGTATGGGATGTCGGCCCATGGGTTTACCCATGTTTATGCCCTTTTGTAATGTATAAATAGAAATCTAGGCGATGTAAGTAGGAGATATCTAGTAGAATCGTCTTAGTACAGAGCTAGAGGCTTTGTGCATAATGTGTGTTAAGAACTTGCATAACTAAGTGCAAGTGATTGTAAGAAGCTTGTGTGCAGACTATAAGAAGGCTTTGTGCTTAAACCTAGCTCGGGGAAGGAGGATCTGGCGAGGTGTGTGCATATATCCTGTCCTATGAGGAGTGGGTTCTTGTGGCTCTGTGCTTGTAGAATATTGAAAGAAGACAATAAAGAAGAGAAGACTTTGTGGACGTATCCACACACTTGGGTGAACCACGTATATCCTATGTTGTGGTTGCTTTGTGCATTATAGATGTTATGTTATTGATGTGATGTATGCTTAGTGCAATGATATATGTTAGATGCATCTAATATAATATATTAGTGCTTAGTAATGTGAATGAATGATAGATCTGATCTATTTCTATTTGCTAAGTGCTAAGTGTTGGATGTATTAGATCTTGTTGAATATTGCGCTGCTATGTAACTAGGATTTCAATCTGTGATGTGAATAAGGGTTAAATGATGATCAATGTTAACTGCTAAGTGCTCTGTTAAGGTATTGTAATCACATATATGTGTCCCATATAGGTTGCAGACATCTGAGTCCTGCAACCCCCCCTACCTCTACATCGGGTGAGACTTCATCTACTTCGCAGGTGTTGCCGAAAGGGCCAGTAGTTAGGGTTTTGTTGGTGTGTTGTTGAAGCGTTGAAACTTGGGTATGCCCCCTGTGCCAAAATAGTTTAATTTTTATCTTTTGTTAAATTCTTTTTTTTTTTTGACAAAAACTATCCTAAATTCTCTTTATACCATAAAACTCAACTATGATTGTTTTGATGTTTTTTGTCGGGGAAAGCTTCAATTTTTGGGAATTAAATATGAGCATTTGTTTTTGGGTACATACCATATAAGAGTAACACTCAAATTCAACGACATGTAATTAACTTGAATCAACAAATTAGAAGGGACTTTGAAGGGGTTTCTTTAATCTGGTTGTATTATTTTTAGAAAATAGTTGTCTATGAAGTTTGTTTGTAACAAATTGGAAGGCTATTTTAAGTGTTTTTTTAATAAAGTTGTATTTTTAGAAAAGAGTTGTCTGATGAAATTTGTTTGTGTATGGATATTTCTCAACCTATGGATACCATAGGTTAATTTGGTTTTTTAAAATTCTATATTCTTGTTAGTGCAGAGACGTACAAGATTATCATCTAAGTAAGATAACATAAATGCATCATTGCCATTATTTCCCCCCTCCACAAAATTAGGTTATGTCACCCTTGTCTTTTAAATCCAATGATGACCTTTTCCTTCCCTAAATTTTTTTGCTAAGTCTCACCACACTTCAACCCTTGACCCTCTGACTTCCTTTAGGTTTTGAGGGGAACTCGGTGCCATGCTTCATGCAATGGTTGTCATCATCATTATTCTTTCACTTGTCAGCTCTAATCCATTTATACAACAAATTCCTTTAGTTTCTTTCATGTCTCGTTCCAATCCCATGCCATGTCCCCTGGTACGTACGAATTCTCATCAACATGTTCCATGTTCACAATTCCACTTCCTCTACTACCACCAAATAGCTTTGAATTTCCTTTATCATGAATCGCCTTTTTTCTATGTTACCAAAGGTTTTACAGAGATACTATGTCATGAATATATTCATTAAGATAATCGCTATGTCTTTATTAATATGTTATTTCCTTTTAATTAAAAACTTTACCATAACATTCCTATAGTAGAATAAACCACTAACATTTTGCTCATTGTTTCTTTTGTGTCTTTTCACATGAGGATTTACCAACATTCTTTAATGGGAGTCCAACCATTTCAATTTTCTTGTGATAAAATCATAAATTTTGGGGTTGAGATTGCACAATGGGGGTGCTTTGGGGTTTTAGATAAAACAATTTATCAATATGTGAAAACCAAAACATCTATTTTGGTTGATCTTTTAGTGTTTTTCACTAAATTTGAGTTGTTGGATTTTAGTGAGACCTCAACTTAAAAAAGGACAAAATGTTCACTAGTTATCAAGCTCCTGATAGTCCTTCTCTTAGATCATTACTCTTTTCACACTTAATGTATTTTAACATTCCCCTTTGCAATAGCCATTTCAACTTGTATATGTTTAGCATTGTCATCACTACACCCAACAAATATATTCCCTCTACTTGTCCTTGCAAAAACAATTTCAAATCATATGTGCTCAATATTGTCATAATCTCGTCCTTGCTCCACTCATCCAACTTCATGAGGTTTGGTGTCTTTGTTGGGCCCTTTGTTTTTTATGAAGCAATGAGGATAAGCAAGCATTGGAAAAATTCAAATACAGCAGGCACCACCTGAAAGTCTAGAAGTCAAGGGAAGATGTAATACTGCGGGTGGAAAAAGGAAATTCATGAAGCAGAGAAAGGCATATTTGATCTAGTCAATCGACTTTGTCAAATAATCGCATGTATAAGTAAAAGGGAAATGTAAAGGGAAAATTTTACACTATTGTTAATTCCACTACTCTGAGTGGTTGTGGGATAGTCAATTGTTGTTTTGAATCTTTTCCTTTTGGTTCAGGAACTTGTTGTCATGATCATTTTCTGTAGTTGTCTCAGTTGGTACCAGTGTTGCACCTGCAGTAAATTTTGAGTCTGTAATGAATCATGAGGAGTTATATCTCACTATGCGAGACAATGTATTGAAAATATGTGTATTTTGTAGAGTGATCTATCAGATCTAAAGAATATAAATTCTTTTGTATTGTTGTTGCTAATGAAATGATGTGATTTGGGGTCTCAAAAACTTCTTTTATGGTTGATTGTCTCTTAAATGAATGGATCTGTAGATCTATTGTGTATATTCTTAGTCTTTTCCTTTTTATGCATGAATGTTATCACAATATAAATCTAATGGATAAAGTAATGGATTTTGTAACACCCTGTTTCCCCCAGTTTGTAAAAATAACTGGACTGGCCAAGAACTATGGCAAACTCATAAATGTGAATATGTGATGTAAATGGACCTTGAGGAAAAGGTCAATGAATGTGAATAACATTTTGAATTTATTGCAGAACTGCTGAGAGGGGATGTGCAGAAAAAGAGACCACGATGGCGGTGGAGGGCACCTGGAAAGGTGGCGTTAACTTCCACCGAGAATTAATACCGTATTTGGACTCCACTGGCCCAAAGAACCAAAAGCGGCTCGTTGGCCCTGACTTAAATGTCTCGCAAGCTGGTAGGTAGATGGTTTAATCAGGGATGGGAGGTGAACCTCCCATCCGTAGAGCCATCAGGCCTGATCAGTGCAAGGGTAATCGCGCCACACGCAACCTCGCAAGAGGATAAGGTGTGGGGTAGAAGCGATTGCGGGGGCAGACGCGAGGGGAGAACTCTGGCATTACGTAGAGTGAGTGATAGCAGAGAGGAAGGATTGCAACCTTCGCTCCTGGTCACTGGCAAACGGAGACGCAGTCTCACAGCATCGTGGTCTCAGCTCGGGGGTGGCTAGTGGTAAATCCGTTGGGAGTCGCTAAGCCTACGGTTGGGTGGAAACGAGCACCCCTCTCAGTAGTTGCTTGACCCTGGTGTTATCTCTGATAAGTGTTTTTCCTCTGGAATCTTGATATATATATATATATATGTGCTTATTCTGATAATTATGCTCATAAGCTGTGAAACTGTGAATGATTTCATTATAAGAATGACTGTATGGTGTTTTGATCAGTACTAGTAGTTGTATATTTATATGGAAAGACTACGCATGATTTATGTCTTCATGAATTCGTTATTTTGTGTGCGTACTGATCAAATTCATACTTCTCGTCTGGTTCTCGAGAGGACGACATCCTTACATACCTCAGGTAGTACCCTAAGTAAATCTCCCAATATAAATACCTTCCTTGAAAATCCCATCAAGAACCGGGAAGGCGGTTGTGAAGGCGTAAGGCCTTAGTAACCCTGCATAAGGAGGAACGATCCTCTTGAAAACCGAGATGACGGCATAAGGATGAAGTAACAAATCGACGGATGAGATCTCGTTGGGAGATCTGTGGTCACTCACGACCGTCAGATCGGAGGAAGGAGATGGAAGGTTAAGTACCTTAACCTTATAGGTATTAATCAATGGACGAGATTTCATCGGGGAATCTGCGGTCACCCACGACCGTTAGATTAGTAGGAGAGAGTAGGGAATTAAAATGCCTTACCCCTTTATTTTCTGTGTCTTCGTGGGCAGCGAGGAATTTGGGATCGTAGATCTCCAAGGTCCATGAGATTATCTGGACCGTGGATCTTTTCCACATCCAAGGAGTCGTGGAAGAATGCATGGGTAAGAACTGATCTAGGTCATCAGATCTCGGCTGGAAAAACCCGACAGCCGTTGGATCTGTCAGGAGTTACCTGAGGGTCAAGACTCCAGTGTATAAGGGCGAAAAACCCCAGAATAGATCTAAGTCGTCCGATTGACGGAGGCCACGTGTCGTAAGATCTCCCATTACGGGAAATCGGGGATCGGGGAATCGGGATTCCTGTTGACAAGAGATCGGGACTTTCCATTGTGGAAATCCTGGGATAGATCTAAGTCGTCCGATTGACGGAGGCCACGTGTCGTAAGATCTCCCATTACGAGAAATCGGGGATCGCAGAATCGGGATTCCTGTTGACAAGAGATCGGGACTTTCCATTGTGGAAATCCCAGGATAGATCTAAGTCGTCCGATTGAAGGAGGCCACGTGTCGTAAGAGCTCCCATTACGGGAAATCAGGAATCGCGGGATCGGGAGTCATAGTGACAAGGGATCGAGACTCTCCAAGGTGGAAACCCCGGAGCAGTTGTGGTTCGTTCGATTTAAGGAGGTGACGTGTCGAGAGATTACCCATTTCAGGAAATCGGGAATCGGGGATTCGGGAGCCCTGTTGACAATAGGTCGGACTCTCGCCTTGATAAATCCCGACGGAAGAGAGGTTGTGGTCATATGGGAAGAGGTCATATCGACCAATGCATAACCCAAGGGGCTAATCTCCGATTGAGGTCCGTTAAACACTTCGACATTTCAACATTCGGGATACCGAAGGGACATGTTTCCCCGTGCTCTCAAACCCCAAAGTCCAGACTTATAAACCTCAAGATGTTAGCATGTGGTCGAGCTCTGATGAATGGTCGGGATCCTCTCGGAGGATCCTAGGTCTGGGATGACCGTCCGATGTGAGGTATAGATGCCATCTTTACGCTGGGGCGTGAATGCGCATAAAGGTAAGTAGCGAGCAGATCTGGATGGCCAGAGTCCACTCGCTCAGATCTATGGCTGAGGATTCATTCCAAAGCCCCCTTTCCATTCTGCCTTTAATGGGCGGGGGGGGGGTCTGGAATTGGACACGCAACTCTCGAACAGTCGAGATTAATTTATCATGATCAATGGCTCTCAGGTGGATTCCGGACCCCCCTTGCCATTCTGCCTTTAATGGGGGGGGGGGTCCGGAATAGTGTGGTGTGTGAAGTAGGGCCCCCCTCCTGTCATGTCGACTACCATGTCGAGTTTTCCTCTTCGCCACCTGTATTCCACTTAACCGTGCGACGGGGCCTGTTCTCACTGGCAGTTCCCTACCCCTGTTGAGATTTGTTCCTATTGGCCATTTGCTGACCTTGTAGGGATTCATCCCCATTGGTCGGTCGCTAGCCCTGTTGGGGTTCGACGGTTGCAGATTCGAACGTTTAGACATTACTGTAGCGCCAAGGCGTGAAATACAAATAGGCACTGCGTTCAAATTGAACCGTGAACATGACCCATGATTCACATGGGAACGGAGAAGGAGAGAGAAAGAGCCAGCTTACGCTGGGCCTCCATGGATAATTAGGGGTTCTGGTCGGGCAGAAGACCAGAAAAATCTGATTTAGGTAGTGGGTATGTGACAAAGTGGTATCAGAGCATGGTTACAACACTCGGCCTGATTGGGCTCATGCACGAGTCGCGCATAAGTTTCGTTCAAAGTACTCCTACGAAGAGTAACCCCCTAACGTAAATCTCTTGTCCAGGATTGAAAACTTGGAAACGAGAACCCGACTGGGTATGCATGTGAAAGAGATATAAATTCATGCATAGATTATAAAATGTATTTAACTCTTGACTAATAACCATCGTTTGTCTTTTCACCCAAGCGGACGATCAGCCGCGGGAATTTACAAGACGTAGAGAATGGTGACTCATCAAGAGATGGGAGAAGGCTCCCACAATAGAGACGAAGAGTCTGACGAAAGGAGAGCAATAGGAACCCCTCCAGATATACCCGAGACTGTGAGGAGTCTCATGGTTGAATTGCAAAGCTGCAAGGCCGACAATGAAAGGATGATGAAAGAGCAAGAAAAGCAAACTGAAATTAATGCAGTGTTACTGCAGAGCTTATCTGACCTACAGTGACAAATGCAGCATGAACCTGAGATGCAGAGACATGATCGTGTCAGTGTCCATACTAAGAGAAGCACCTCAAGAAAGGTCCACCCCAGAGGTAAAGGACCAGTGCCAGACGATTCCACTGAGAAGGAAGCTGGCAATTCAGAAGGTTCTTCCAGCAGCATGACCAGTTCCTATTCTCGAAGAGAACAGAAGAAGAAAAAGACTTCCAAGGGTCATAAATTTGAGGAATTCAGAAAGGCCAAACCTCCCTCCTTCGATGGTGAGATAAAGAAGGGGGAGGAAGTCGAGGCTTGGCTACTTGGACTGAAGAAATATTTCAGAGTCCATGATTTTTCAGAAAATTTGAAGGCCCTAATGGCCACTTTCAATCTAAACGGAAAAGCTTCCATCTGGTGGGAAGATCTTAAGAACATGAAAGGGGTCCGCGAGGAGGACCTGTCTTGGAAACGGTTTGAGAAGTAGTTCCGGAAGAAGTATTTGTCAGAAAGATATTTCGACGAGAAGGCTAAAGAGTTTTATGAACTCAAGTTGGGGCAACTCACTATAGAGGAATATGTCAACAAATTCCTCAACTTATTGAGATATGTACCCTACATCAAAGCAGAGAAGGCGAAAGTGCAATGCTTCATCAGTGGGATACCCAAGGAATACCAAAACCGAATTGAATTGGTAGAGCCAAATACCTTAGAAGACACTATTCGAAAGGAAACATATTGTCATGAACAATATGGACATCGGGCAGAGTCTTGTGGAGACTGGAAACAGAAGAGTGGTTCGAGATTTCAGAAAAAGGGGACCAAATCCTCAGGATTTAAAAACTACAAAAAGAACCCCAGAATGAACTTTCCAACCCGGAGTGTACTCCAGCAGGATTTTCCATCATCAGGTGGAAATAAAACCTCTGGACCTATACCAGTAAAGACTAATAACCCAAAGAGAGAACCTCTGAAATGTTGGGGTTGCAGAGAAGAGCATCTCCTGAGAGACTGTCCACACCGACAACAGAATAGTCGGAAAGCTTATAACATTCACGAAGCTCCCACAGTCAATGATGTGGCAAGGAGTGTGCTGCAGATCTATGTAGCTTTGGATAATAACCAAGCTGACCACCAAGCTTCAGTGGTGGAAATAGAAGGTATGATTTTCAACCATCTGGTGTCTGTTTTGATTGACCCTGGTTCAAATTTGAGTTATATAGCCCCTAAAGCTGTTGATAAATGTAAGCTACAGCCACGAAAGAAAACTAAGCCATGGTTGGTACAGTTATCCACTGGCACCAAAAGAAAGGTAGTAGAGGTCATACCAGCCTGCCAACTAAGGTTGGGTGAATTCCCCACCCAAGCAACCCTTAATGTATTACCCCTGGGATCATATGATCTGTTGATTGGTATGGAGTGGTTGGCCGCCCATAAAGCCAAACTGGATTGTTACCATAAAACCTTAAAATGTGTGAGCAAA